>CAUYLG010000238.1:0-18973 GCA_963573385.1 Cacajao melanocephalus | reverse complement strand
TTACAGCCAAATTCTACCTGACATACAAAGAGGAGCTGGTACCATTCCTTCTGAAACTATTCCAAACAATACAAAAAGAGGGAATCCTCCCTAACTCATTTTATGAGACCAACATCATCCTGATACCAAAACCTGGCAGAGACGCAACTAAAAAAGAAAACTTCAGGCCAATATCCATGGTGAACATCGATGCAAAAATCTTCAATAATCTGCAAACCGATGGCAACAGCACATCAAAAAGCTTATCCTCATGATCAAGTAGGCTTTATCCCGGGGATTCAAGGCTGGTCCAACATATGAAAATCTATAAATGTAATCTATCAAATAAACAGAACCAAAGACAAAAACCACATGATCATCTCAATAGATGCAGAGAAGGCTTTTGACAAAATTCAGCAACACTTTATGCTAAAAACTCTCAATAAACTAGGTATCAATGGAATGCATCTCAAAATCACAAAAGCTGTTTACAACAAGCCCATAGCCAATATCATACTGAACAGGCAAAACCTGGAAGCATTCCCTTTGAAATCTGGCACTAGACAAGGATGCCTTCTCTCACCATCCCTATTCAATATAGTATTGGAAGTTCTAGCCAGAGCAATCAGGTAAGAAAAAGAAATAAAGGGTATTCAATGAGGAAACGAGGAGGTCAAATTGTCTCTATTTGCAGACAACATGATTGTATATTTAAAAGACCCCATCGTCTCAGCCCAAAATCTCCTTAAGCTGATAAGCAACTTCAGCAAAGTCTCACCATACAAAATCAATGTGCAGAAATCACAAGCATTCCTATACACTAATAACAGACTTAAAGAGAGCCAAATCATGAGCAAACTCCCATTCACAATTGCTACAAAGAGAATAAAATACCTAGGAATACAAGTAACAAAGGATGTCAAGGATCTCTTCAAGGAGAACTACAAACCACTGCTCAAGAAAATAAGAGAGGACCCAAACAGATAGAAAAACATTCCATGCTCATGGTTAGGAATAATCAATAAGGTGAAAATGGCCATACTGCCTAAAGTAATTTATAGATTCAGTGCTATCCCCATCAATCTAACATTGACCTTCTTCACAGAACTGGAGTAAAAACACCTTAAAGTTCATATGGAACCAAAAGAGAGCCTGCATAGCCAAGACAATCCTAAGCAAAAAAACAAAACAAAACAAAACAAAACAAAGGTGGAGGCATCATGCTACCTGACTTCAAACTATACAACAAGGCTACAGTAATCAAAACAGTATAGTGCTGGTACCAAAACAGAGACAGACATAGACCAAAGGAACAGAACAGAGGCCTTGGAAGTAACACCACACATCTACAACCACGTGATCTTTGACAAACATGACAGAAACAAGCAATGGGGAAAAGATTCCCTGTTTAATAAATGGTGTTGGGAAAACTGGCTAACCATGTGCAGAAAGCTGAAACTGAACGCCTTCCTTACACCTTACACTAAAATTAACTCCAGATGGATTAAAGACTTAAACATAAGCCCTAACACCATAAAAACCCTAGAAGAAAAACTAGGCAAAACTATTCAGGACACAGGCATAGGCAAGGACTTCATGACCAAAACACCAAAAGCATTGGCAACAAAAGCCAAAATAGACAAATGGGATCTAATTAAACTTAAGAATTTCTGCACAGCAAAAGAAACAATCATCAGGGTGAACTGGCAACCCACAGAATGGCAAAAAAAATTTGCAATCTACCTGTTTGACAGAGGGCTAATATCCAGAATCTACAAAGAACTAAAGCAGATTTACAAGAAAAAACAAACCCATTCAAAAGTGGACGAGAGATATGAATAGACACTTTTCAAAAGAAGACATTTATGAGGCCAATAAACATATGAAAAAATGCTCATCATCACTGGTCATTAGAGGAATGCAAATCAAATCCACATTGAGATACCATCACATGCCAGTTAGAATGGCGATCGTTAAAAAATCTGGAGACAACAGATGCTGGAGAAGATGTGGAGAAATAGGAACACTTTTACACTTTTGGTGGGAGTGTAAATTTGTTCAACCATTGTGAAAGACAGTGTGGCAATTCCTCAAGGATCTAGAAATAGAAATTCCATTTGACCCAGCAATCCTACTACTGGGTATATACCCAAAGGATTATAAATCATTCTATTATAAAGACACGTGCACACATATGTTCATTGCGGCACTGTTTACAATAGCAAAGACCTGGAACCAACCCAAATGCCCATCAATGACAGACTGGATAAAGAAAATGTGACACATATACACCATGGAATACTATGCAGCCATAAAAAACAATGAGTTCATGTCCTTTGTAGGGACATGGATGAATCTGGCAACCATCATTCTCAGCATTCTGACACAAGAACAGAAAATCAAACACCGCATGTTCTTACTCATACGCGTATGTTGAACAATGAGAACAAATGGGCACAGGGGGGTAACATCACACAATGGGGTCTGTTGTGGGGTGGGAGGCTAGGGGAGGGACAGTGGGGCATGGGGATGTTGAGGAGGGGTAACATTGGGAGAAATGCCTGATGTAGTTGACGGGGGGATGGAGACAGCAAACCACCATGGCATGTGTGTACATATGCAACAATCCTGCAAGATCTGAACATGTACCCCAGAACTTAAGTACAATAAAAAAATTTGCCCTCTGAAATTTTTATAATTACTCCTTTCATTAAATGTAAAGACTAGGTAATTTCTGTGTTCCACTTTTCCAGGCAATGAAAGATGAAAGGGCACTCCCCCCCTCCAAAAAAGGAAAAAGAAAAGTAACTGGGCCTGGTGGTGGGTGCCTGTATTCCCAGCTACTGGGGAGGCTGAGGCACGAGAATTGCTTGAACCCTGGGGGTGGGAGGTGGGGGAGGGCAGAGGTTGCAGTGAGCTGAGATGGCGCCTCTACACTCCAGCCTGGGCGACAGAGCCAGACTCCATCTCCAAAAAAAAAAAATGTAGATGTGGTCCTGCTTATCATCATTCTCAGGAACCCACTTTTGGGGAATTTGTGTTTCTGGTCCCTGCAACTCTTAGTTCCGATTAGCTTCTAGCTTCAAAGTCCTGGTTTCCAGGAGGAAAATGCTCTTGTCAGGGAACTCAGCAACTAAGTCGAAAAATAAAAAACTTCAGGTGATAGCTTCTTATAGGTCACTTTGGGCATCTCATATGAGGAAACAAGCAGACAAAGACAGGAGTCATCATTCTGATTATCAGGAGAGAGCACTCAGGTGATCCACTGGGAATCTCTTGGAATTCCCTTGTCCACTTTTTTTTTTTTTTTGAGATGAAGTCTCACTCTGACGCCCAGGCTGGAGTGTAGTGGCATGATCTTGGCTCACTGCAACCTCCACCTCCCTGGTTCAGCTGATTCTCCTGTCTCAGCCTCCTGAGTAGTTGGGACAACAGGCGCATGCCACCATGCCCAGCTAACTTTTGTATTTTGTATTTTCGCCATGTTGGCCAGGCTGGTCTTGGACGCCTGATCTCATGTGATCCACCCGCCTTGGCCTCCCAAAATGCTGGGATTACAGGCATGAGTCACTGCGCCCAGTCCCTTGCCCACTTTTGGTAGTAAATGGACAAGTGTAGGAATCATGCTTGATTAAGGTAACCAGGAGCTCAGACTCCTTAAGGATGAGGGTCTAGGTCTCTTCACCAGGTAAACCACTAGACTAGCAGAACTGCTAGCAGAGGGTGAGGGGAATGCAGCATGGGTGGAGGAGGAAGGGGATAAAGAACATTAGTAATGGCTATGAAGCCAGGTGCAGCAAAAGAGGATAAGAGCATTTGTTCCATGTACACAGGATCCTTCATAAAATCACATTAGACCAAGTGACCTGTACAACAAAGGAGGATAATAGTTCATTCTATTAACCTTCCTCTTACAAGTTTTCCCAGGGTAAAAAGTCCTGGAGGAGTTGCTCCCAGAATTTATTATGTGAAACAAATGGATACGAGTGACTGAAGGGGTGCTACGTAGTGGATGGCAGAGGGTACCGCCCAGATCTCCTGTGACCCTGTCTTCCTGGACTGAAGTACTCATTCCCCTAAATATTGGGAGTGCTGGCAGCTGATAGCTGTCAGATAAGTCTTTCTCCAGGACTTGCCCTTGTTTAAAGAGAGCTATGTTCCTCAAGATCACACTCTTTTCTCTAAGAAGACAGGCTATATTTGAAGAACCAGACTCTTCAGTTTGTGGCAGCTTTGAAGGGCTATCTGAGCTCCAGAGCTTCCTGTAGGATTGGCTGAGGTCTTTCTTGAGATTGCATTGCTCTTCAACTTCTCCCTCTGCCCGGTTCTGCTGCTTCACTCCGCTAAGAAGTGATACCTAGAGCTCTCCCTAATGAACTTCCTGCATTCAAATCTTCATCTCAAAGTCTGTTTCCCAGGGAACCTGACCTAATCTTAGAAGGTAGAAAGGAATAAAAACAGCATTTAGCAAACTCCTCTTGATTCAGGGTGGCTGAAACAAAGGACGCGTGGAGAGAGGAATGTCAGGATACAGAGTTAGGGGTAAGTAGATGATGGATCATGAAGGACTTTGATGTTTATTTTCATTCAGCCATTTAATTTTGTGATGAGATGTGTATATCTGACCTATTCTAAGGTTTTATTATGGAAGAGTTTGAAACGTATACAAATAGAATGGTTTAATGAATACAAATACCCACTTATTAATTCAACAGTTATCAGTTTATGATTAATCTTGTTTTACCTGTATCCCTACCCACTTCTATCCTCCTCCCATCTCAGATTATTTTCAAGCAAACTCAGATATTATTTTATTTCATGCATAAATATTTTAGTGTATATCTCTAAATGATAATGGTTATTTTTCTAAAAAACATAATCATAATATTACCATAACTACCCTAATTTAGGAATAATTCCTTAGTATTACCCAATCTAGTATTCACATTTCCCTGATTTTTCTCGTTATTTTAAAATTTATTATTACTATTTTAACTTTATATGATAAAATAAAACACATACAGAAAATCATACAAAGTAAATTTTTTTTCATTGAAATATAAGGAAAATCCTTTTGTAACCACCACTTGACCAAGAAATAGAACTTTGCCAGTTACCCTAAAGACTTTTCATGTGGGGTTATATTTATGATATTATTTATTTATTTATTTATTTGAGGCAGGGTCTCATTCTTTCACTCAAGTTTAAGTGCAGTGACACCGCTATAGCTCACTGCAGCCTTGACCTCCTGGGCTCAAGTGACTTTCCTGCCTCAGCCTGCTAAGTAGCTGGAATTACAGGCACATGCCACTATGACTGGCTAAGTTCTAAAAATGTCGTGTGGAGGTGAGGTTTCGCTATGTTGCCTAGGCTGATTTCAAACTCCTGGCCTCAAGTGATCCTCCTGCCTTGGCCTTGCAAAGTGCTGGAATTACAGGCTTGAGGTACTGCACCAGGCACATGATGTTAATTTTGATTAGCCATCCAAGATGTATAAGCTACTGTTGTTCCCTTACATCTAATAAGCAGTCTATAGGGAGATTCAAGACTGTATAAATACTTTTATCCCCATAAAACTCATCCCCCTAGATTTGGCTGTATTGGTGATTTTTCTCAAAACATCTTACTATGATGATGCAAAATGGTACTTCTTCAACTTGCCACTCCTTTCACTCTTACCAGCTGGCAATCTATTAAAAGGAAGAGTTCTTTCTTCTTCTTCTTTTTTTTTTTTGCCTATTATTAGTATATATTTGTGGGTTCAGTGGGCTATAATACATTATTTTCCTTAATTATTTTAATATTTGCAGTGTCCCAGAATTTGCCAGCCGGCCCCATTTTTTGGTAGCTTCTATGACTTTTGGACATTATCTTGAACACATCCTTTCTTTCTGGCCACAAAAGGTGTTCTTTGCTCATCTATACATTCCCTTTTCCAGCCTTGAATTTATTAAATTTCTTTTAATGGATAATGGTATTTAGAAACCTAAGATATGGGGTGCTAAGTGTGCTTATTGCTACTGAGGTGTCATTGCTTCTAGGACTTTTCAGCAGAGACTTGTGTGGATTCATGACTTCAGTCCAATCAATTCTACAGGGCTCTCTCTTGCCTTACTCTTTTTTTTTTTTTAAAGACGGGCTCTCCTTCTGTCACCCAAGCTGCAATGCAGTAGTATGTGGCATGATCACAGCTCACTGCAGCCTAAACCTCCTTGGTGCAAGCAATCCTCCCACCTCTGCCTCCTGAGTAGCTGGCACTAAAGGAATGAGCCACCACTCCTGGCTAATTTTTTTTTAAAATTATTTTGGAGAGATGGGGTCTTGCTATGTTACCCATGCTGGTCTCAGTCTCCTGGGCTCCAGCAATCCTCTCACCTTGGCCTCCCAAAGTGCAGGGATTACAGGCATGAGCCACTGTGCCCAGCCTGTCTTCCTCTTTTTAGTGTTTGTATTTCTCTTTTCCAAAGTACAAACCCTGGCTCCCAGTAACATCGGTACATTCATACATTGCTCAGTCCTACAATATATGTAAGATAGTTTCAGAATTTCTATATCCATATACTATAAGAATCAAATTTACTAAGAAGAATTCAAAAGCTTTACATTCTTTAATTTTTTTCCTTCAATGTGGTTTTGGTGGTGTTATTCACATGAAATCTACTTGGGCTAATTTATTGCTATTTATATTCAGTTTCAGAGTTTTCCCCACCCTTTTTGATCTAATTTTATTTTTTATATATAGAACATTAGTATACTTTCAAAAGTTAATACTGTATAAAAGATACATTGAAGGAACTGTCACTCCATGTTTCATCCTCTTCTCCACACCATCCCCCACCCTGCCGCCCCGCCCGCTGACTCCATCTCTCTTTTGGTAACCAGTTTCTGGTTTATTCTTCCTACATTTTTCAGATTCATGTATTCTTTGTTATCTCATCTGCCTTCTAGGGCAAAACATTGCTCTTTGCTTTTTTCACTTGTCAATATATCCTATAAATCACTATTATTTCATAGTAATCTTCCTCATTCTTTTATTTTTATGGTTGCATATACTCTATTGTAAGGATATGCTATAGTTTTTTCAGCAAGTCTTCTATTTTGGGCCTTTCAGAAGGAGGTTTGCAATATTTTGCAATTGCAAATAATACTGCAATGAAAAATTTTGTGATTTATATTTTCATTTGCTGGAGGTATATCCTAAGGGTAAAGTTATAGTTCTTACATCTTTATTGCAGAATATGTCTCTTAGCATTAAAAAGTGTTCTCATTTGTCTCACGCAGTGGCCTTTGACCTGAATTCTACTCTAACATCAGTCAGGTTGTCTGCTTTTCAACTGTTTTCTCTTTACTTAGTATATATTTACCTATCCCCTTATGTTAGCCTTTTTGAATCACTGTCGTTATTTTCTTGCCTTGTATTTAATAGAGTGATCAACCACCCTGGTTTGTCTAGGACTGTTTTGAAAGTCCAGAGTCCCAAGAAATCACTCCATCTTGGGCAAACTGAGATAGTCACCCTATGTATCAAGCATAGGTTTGGGTTTTGCTTTATTGAGATGATTTTAGCATATTTTTCCTGTAATACGTGTGTGATATTTATTGATGTGACTAGTATGTTTGGTCTCAATGTATTCTGTTATACTTCAACTGTCTTTTTCATGTCTTGTTTATCTTTTTTGCTCCTTAAAAAATTATTTTGGTATTTAGCAAAGTTTGTGTTTTTGTTCCAGTGGTCATCTTTGTATTTATACCTTTTCTCATGCCCTTTGTATGAATACCTTTTCTAGTTCTCATTTATCTTACTTAATATTTTAGTCTTGGGTTTGCCAATTTTAATTGGAATCCTTTATCTCCTACCTGTTACTTATACATATCAAGCTATAATCTATTCTATTAAATAGTTTACCCTTTTTCTCTTCCTTCTTCCATTTTTCAAAAGTTGCATTATTTCTTCATCAAAAAGAACATGTAATATTTGCATACTCTTTCCACCCTGTATTTGTCAGGGTTCTCAAGAAGACCAGGACTAATAGGATAGATGCATATGTGAAAGGGAGTTCATTAAGGAGTGTTGACTCACACGATCACAGGGTGAAGTCTCACAGTAGGCCATCTGCAAGCAGAAGAGCAAGAAAGCCAGTCCGTCCCAAAACCTCAAAAGTAGGGAAGCCGATAGTGCAGCCTTCAGTCTGTGGTCTAAGACTGGAGAGCCCCTGGCAAACCACTGGTGTAAGTCCAAGAGTCCAGAAGCTAAGGAACTTGGAGTCCATGTTCAAGGGCACGAAGCATCCAGCCTGGGAGAAAGATGGAGGCCAGGAGACTTAGCCAGTCTAGTCTTTCCACATTCTTCTGCCTGCTTTTATCCTAGCCCTACTGGCAGCTGATTAAATGGTATCCACCGAGATTGAAGGTAGGTCTGTCTCTCCCAGTCCACTAACTCAAATGTCAGTCTCCTTTGACAACACCCTCAGGGACATACCCAGGAGCAATACTTTGCATCCTTCAATCTAACCAAGTTGACACTCAGTATTAACCATCACACACCCATATCTTCTCCCTTACTTTAGTCTTAACTCTGCAATTAAATATATTAACTTCTCTCCATAAGTATTTTCTTTTAGACAATGTCTCACTCTATTGCCCAGACTGGAGTGCAGTGGTACAATCTCGGCTCACTACGATCTCCACTTTTCAGGTTCAAGCAATTCTCCTGCCTCAGTCTCTCAAGTCGCTGGGATTACAGGTGTACACCACCACACCCAGCTAATTTTTATATTTTTAGAAGAGATGTGGTTTTGCCATGTTGGTCAAGCTGGTTTCAAACTCCTGACCTCAAGTGATACACCCACCTCGGCCTCCCAAAGTGTTGGGATTACTGGCGTGAGCCACGGTGCCTGTCCTCTCCATAAGTCTTATGCTGAAGTTTTCCCCACTGTCTTTTGGTTTGGTTGAAGCTCATCTTTTAGTAGATTTCTTGGGAGGGGCTCAAGAGTAAAGTGTTATCTGGAATGTGTGTTTCACGTATTTTTAAAATAGCCTTGATACTTGAATGTTGTTACTTTGTTGGATACAAATAGACTTGGTTGGATAAAAATCCTTGGCTTGACTTTTCTTGCCTTGAACTTTATAAAAATACAGCTCTACAGTTGCATTGTTTTGTATGTTGCTCTTGAGAAATTTGATGCCAGTATTATTTCTTATCTTTATAGATAATTTGGTCATTTTTCTGTAGGAAAGATGTCTTATAAAGCCTAGTAATTTTATTGGGACATATCTTGGAGTTGATCATTATGAGCCAGTTTTTCTAGACACATAGTGAGTCCTGTCCACATATTGATTTTCTCTTATTCCTTAAATTTTTCTTGGATTATAACTTTAAACATTAATTTCTCCTTCATTGTTTTGTTTTTTCTTCTTTGAAGATTTTTCACTTGCCTGCCTTCTAATTCACCCATTTTTCTCTGACCCTTTATCCTTCTATCTCATTATCATTCTCTTCATTGGTTTCTTGTCTTCTTCAATGCCCCTTATAAAGCTTTTATTTGAATCGATGCTACCTTGGGCACTTTGTAATTTTGTATTTATTTCTGGGTGGTTTGTCTTTTTTAAAAAAATTCTTTCCTGAGTTGATCAACACTTATTTCATTTTTTCTTTCTTCTCTTTGGTCAACTTCTGTTTTAATTGTTGAATAAATGAATGAATTGTTGATTGTAGGCTTAAAAACATCTCCAAATGCTTGTTTGAAGATACTTAATTCAGTTTGAAATCTCATGTTATAATTTGCTTCTGTTTTGTTGTTATTTGGGAGGAAGAATTTTTGTCATCTGAAGATTTCTCCCCATTTTCTCCTTATAATAGCTTTTAAAGGAGTTGGTCTGATTTTCCTTATTGGTAGTCATTTCTTGGCCATGGTTTATGTGTACCCTCTTCTTTCAGTGTATTGAAGTACAGTTTCTTTAAATGGATGAAGTTGTAATTGATGGGAGGTAAGGGGAGAGGCGGGGCATAACCTATTGTTCTCTTCTGTTTTTCTGGTATGCTTAACTTTCCCCTCTTACATCCTTCTTTCTCTTCCCTGCCATGTTTGCAGGGATACCTCTTCTTCTCTGGCACCTTCACCCCAGAAGCAGTGCTCATCATGATGAACTACTTCTGGTCCTTCTCTTTCAGGTCCCTTCTCTGTGGCCATTGCTGTGAACTATCAACTCCTGGACCTGTGGTCAGAATTTTTGTACTCAGTGTTGAGCTTTCTCTTTCTCAGGATGATTTTGTCTATGCTTCCTTTGTGTTTCCTACTCCTCTCTGTTCTTTTCCAGAGTCTCTTAAGATTTCTCTTTCCTTGCTCTGTCCCCATAGTGTATGTGTGTGTGTGCATGTATGAATATATGTGTGTATGTGTGTGTGTGCATGTATGCGTATATGTGTGTGTGCGTGTGTGTATATATATATGCGTATGTGTGTGTGTGTATATATATATACAATCAAGTTGACACTCAGTATTAACCATCACACACGCATATCTTCTCCCTTACTTTAGTCTTAATTCTGCAATTAAATATATTAGCTTAAGATTTATATATATATAAAAATATATACACACACACACATATATACACACATGCATATGTATATATACACACATATGTACACACACACACGTGTGTGTGTGTGTGTGTATATATATATATTTATATTTGAGTAGAGATTCAGATTCAATGTATCTCCTATATTGGGGCCAACTAGAATTCTCCTTATAAGCTTTTCAAGATATCCTACTAAATATTCAATGTTTTAACAAACTGAAGAACTATGTACTTTCCTCATCTTTCATGATTCCTTCTATTTTATATTTGTATACATTTTTATTTCTCTGCTAACTTGTTGAGGATAGTGATGAGTTTCTTAATCATATTAATATCCCACTACCGAGGAGATCTGATACTTACTAGAGACTTATACAGTAGTTGAGTTGAATTAATGTTTCACCTAGTTATATTCTTCTTTCCTTCCTAAATCTTAATTTATTTACATTGTAGATGCTGAGAAAAACTCTTCAAGGATCTGATAGTGAAGAACTGGAAACAACACAGGAGACACCAAATTTGGTACCATTTGGGGATGTGGTATGTATAAGTAGCCCTCAAAAACCTGTATAAGTTATTTATTATTTGATAATCAAAAAGTATATGCAGAAAATGGTTCTCTCTGATAACATATTTATGAATTTTTCATTTTTATGAGTCAGAAAACATTGTAACAATCACTGAAATTATAGAAAATATCCTGATTCAAAGAAATAATATTTTCTATATTAGGGATTCCCAAATCTAGTTACATCAGAATTACCTGGGATGGTTTTTATAGAACATTAATTTGAGGCTCCACCTAAGGTGTGCTAACTTGGAATCTCTGGGAGAGGGGCCTGGGAATCAGTAATTTTACTGAGCTTTTAAAGTGATTATATTCATTGCTAGATCATGCTAAAGTCTGAAAATTGACCCGTACCCCTCCCCCATCCAAAAAACCTCCTAGAAACAAAAGCAAGCACCTTTCTCTTTCTCTCTCTTACACACACACACACACACACACACGACCCAATATCTAGGCTAAGAACCAGAAAAATCTGTTACCCTATTTTCAAACTACAGAACAAGACATGAGAATCTACATACATACAGATCTGTCAAATATCATGGCATTCATTTACAGTTATCTTTATTTTCTGAACACTATTACAGTGGTAACTAGGTATGAAATAAGAATTTTTCTTGTCTCTCTTTGCTACCTCCTGTCATATGCAATGTTTAATATAATATTTCTGTTATTTTTACTTGGTTTTAAAGACTAAAGATGGCTAAATATATTTGGCTAATTCTCACATTAGGATTCAAATGTTCCTGCATTTATTTTGTTTTTGATTTTTTAGTTAAGCACATGATACAATTTTCTTTAACATTTAGAAAAACCTTGTACAAGAGAATGAATATTTTACAGCCCCTGGCAAGTTATAGCCAATGAATCATTGTTGAATGAATAAAATGGTCTTAGGATACTGGATAAAAGGTTTGTCTGAAATAAGGCATATTTCTCAATTTTACATGTAGGATGCTACATTTTATCAGTTCTCAACTAATATCAAATAAAAACAATTTGAAGAGTGATGATCAGATTTATGTTAATAATGAATTATTATTTGGCTTTGTATTCTTGTTCATTTTCAGTTTACTTTGAATGTGGCCTGCCCATTTTTCTTCTGTATTCTGTTTTCTGATGATTTCTATTAAATAGATATTTTTAATGAGAAACAATATTTCAAATGAGAAAAACCAACAAAGTAAATCTTTCCTTTTTAAAAATAGAGTTCAGTATAAGGTGGAAGAACAGTTGATGCTTTAAATGCATTCATTGTTTGTGTTTTTGTTTTGATTGTTGTAGGTTGGCTGCCTGGGTATTCATATAAAGAATTGCAGACATTTTACGCCTAAGAGTATCCTTTCTTTTAAGAATCATGGAAATTATATCTCACTGTTTCAGTTATCCATTGCTGCATTATAAACCATTCCAAAACTTAGTGGCTTAACACAATAACCATTTTATTATCAATCACTACTGTGTATTCACTAGTTGGTACTTCTGCTTGATGATATAACAGCTTGGGCTTTAGTTGTCTGACGGTTCAAAAGGGCTGGAATATTTGAAATGGTCTGTTTACATATCTGGTTGCTTTTGTGGGGATGCATGGAAGGCTAGACTTGGCTGGAATGCTGAAATGGTTGGATCTCTCTCTCTTTCCGAGTCCTATCGTGTTTTTTTCCTCCTGTGTTAATTTTGATTTAAAAATATATCACAGTAATATATTATTTATCTTGATTACTAGTTTTTGGTGTCCCCTTAAGTTTTGTGCCCTAGGTGGGTGCCTTTCTGGCTTACTAGTCCCAACCCTAGTCATGTTCCATTACATGTTGTTAGTTAAAATAATCATAGAGCCAGCCCGGATTTAATGGCAGGGGAAATAAAGTCCACCTTTGATGTGGGAGTAAGAAAAGTTTTTTGGCTACCTAAATCACCATATAAGTTACTGGAAAAAATTATATCTTCTCATATGATAATGCTAACTTATTTATAAGTAATGTGTGCTTCCTTTAAACATTTTTGAAAGGCTTTATTTTATATTGGTGCTTCTAAATAAGCTGAGTGCTTACTTTTAGATTTGTCATGGCATAAAACCAGTCTTATGGGGATTTGATATTTCTTTTTTATATAAAGAGAATTTTGGAAAATAATTCTGTATAAAGAGATTTTTGAAAATAGTTAAATCATGAAAACAAAATTGTTTTACTCCATACCATTCTGTGAAAGATATAATACAAACACATATGGTATAAAGGAACTATAGACTTAAGTGAATTAGAGAATAGAACACTTTTTATCTCAAAATTAAAAATAAGTGATTCTGTTATATTTTAAAATATTTTGAATTTCTACATAATTATGCTTAGGAAAAATTTCAACTATATATTGCATATATTTAGTCACCTTGAAATTAATATATAGAAAAATTTGCAAATGAATTTTGTTGGAAATGTGAGGTTAAAAATATAAGGGATGTGAGAAAGAATCAACCTTCTTTTACTTATATTGTGTCCGCTAGTGATGGGCAAAAATACTATTTTAGAAGATTTTTTTTCTATTGTTTAATGTACTCTACAATTACCTTTTATATCTAATTGAATGTATTAATTTCATAATGTATTATTGTTCAATTACAACAAAACTTATTTCCTAAATAGCATTCTATTTTCAGTCATTTTTCAACATTATGATCATTTATTTATTTGCATCTCTGTAAACGAAGTTGTGAAATGTACAAAAATGTGTCGCTTGCTGTCCAACAACAATGAGAAGAACACTGCAATTACGTTCAATGAAGTGAAGTATTTTTCTGTACAGGTAATGTTAATATCTCTTCTAGACATTAGAATGTCTCCTTATGGTTCCAAATATTCTACCCTAATTATGTCTTTTTATAAAAATGAGTAGGAAAGAAACAAAAGCAGTGAGCACCTTTTTATTTGATGTCTTACAGTATCCTATTTCTATACTATTGGCTATAGTGGTGTTTTTAAAAAATAAACAATTTACTGCAAAATGCATAATCTTAGTAGATTTCTTTCCTGAGATATTACTGTCTGTGGTTTCAAGTGTTCATTATGCGTGTATTTATCTCTATCTTGCTCTTCTCTTCCCTTTTACTGTCTTCCACCTTATAGTTTTTCCCATCTCCTTTCCTTTTCTTCTATCCTGTATTCCCCTTAGTCTCTGTCTATTTTTGCATGGATTAACTTAGTCTATATTACAACCCAAACACACACACACACACACACACACACTCTCTCTCATCCTTATTTTACTGATGAAGAAACTGAGGCGCTTTGTGGTTAAGGACCTTTCTTAAAGTCATAGTAAGTGGTCAGTGGTTGAGCTGGGAATGTGGGCAGTCTGGTTTCAGACCACACTTTATTAAACTGCGTCACATACTAGCACACACTATGTTTCTGTTTACAGTTAAGCTTCTTAGAATTGTAAATGTATCTTAAAACTGAGATTATGGGGTCTTCTAGATATAGAATTATGTCATCCGCAAACGGGGATAGTTTGACTTCCTCTGTTCTTATTGGGATGCCTTTTATTTCTTTCTCTTGCCTGATTGCCCCAGCCAGGACTTCCAATGCTATGTTGACTAGCAGGGGTGGGAGAGGGGATCCTTGTCTTGTGCCAGTTTTTAAGGGGAATAGGGAATTGGGTTGGATTTACACCCATTGTTTTTGAAGCACATCAGCTGAATATAGGGAAGCATTGCCCATTCAGTGTGATGTTGGCTGTGGGTTTTAATTAGGTATTGAAGGACCATACCTCAGAATAATAAGAAAGATATTATTATTCTGAGGTATGGTCTTTCAATACATAGTTTATTGAGAGTGTTTGATATGAATGGCATTGAATTTTCTTAAAAGCTTTTTCTGCATCTATTGAGATAATCATGTGGTTTTTGTCTTTAGTTCTGTTTATGGGGTTAATCACATTAATTAATTTGTATTTGCTGAACCAACCTTGCATTCCAAGGATAAAGCCTACTTGACAGTGGTAGACAAGCTTTTTGATCTGCTGCTGAATTCAGTTTGCCACTATTTTGTTGATCAAGGATATTGGCCTAAAGTTTTCTTTTGTGTTGAATCGTTGCCAAGTTTTCATCAGGATGATACTGGCCTCATAGAATGGGTTAGGGAGGAGTCCCTTCTCCTCAATTTTTGGGAATAGTTTTAGTAGGAATGATACCAGCTCTTCTTTGTACATCTGGTAGAATTAAGCTATGAATTCATCTTGGTCTTGGGCTTTTTCTGGTTGGTAGGCTATTTATTACTGCTTTAGTTTCAGAACTTGTTATTGGTCTGTTCAGGGATTTAGTTTCTTCCTGGTTCAGTCTTGGGAGGGTATGTGACCAGGATTTTATCCATTTCTTGAAGATTTTCTAGTTTATTTGCAGAGTGGTGTTCATAGTATTCTCTAATGGTTGTTTGTATTTCTGTGAGGTCAGTGGTAATATCCCCCTTCTTGTTTCTGATTGTGTTTATTTGAATCAAGAAAAGGAAATAGTTAAAGAACTAATGACCCAAGTCTTCCCCAAATTGATTGAAAATCCATCCATAGATTCAAGAAAGTCAGTGAACTTTAAGTGAAAAAGTATAGAAATGATCACACATATGTACATCCCATTCAAACTCCTGAAAACCAAAGATAATGAGAAAATCTTAAAGACAGCCAGGGGAGACAACACTTTACATTCAGATGCACAACAATGTCAGCTGACTTTCCATCAGAAACAATTTAAGTCAGAAGACAAGAGAATGCCATCTTTAGAACGCTGGGGAGGGGGGAAAGTTCAGCCTAGATTTCTATATCCAATGAAAATGTACTTCAAAAAGATGGTGAAAGACAAAAGCTGAGAGAATTTGTATCTAGAAGGCATGCACTGCAATAAATATAAAAGAAAGCTTCAGATTGGAGACAAATGATCCCAGATGCACAGGAGGGAGGAGCACTAGAAATGGGAAATGTGTAGGTAAAAATACAAGACTATTAAAAAAAATTGTCCCAAAAAGACGATTGAGTCTTATTATTTAAAAACAAAATAATGTCAATGAATGATAGGAATTGTAGCATATATAGAAGTGAAATACATGGCCAGAATACAGAAAATACAGAGGTTTAAATAGAATTATACTATTGTGCTTGGTGGCTTAATTTTAATTCAAAATATATTGTGATATGTGAAAAATCCATATTATAATCCCTAGAGCAAACACTAAAAGTTTAACAAAATTGTATTAGGAAGGAAGAAAGGAGAAAGAGAGGGAGGGAGCCAGGGAGAATGGGGGAAGGAAGGAGGAAGATGAGTGTGGGAACTAAATTAGCATTAAATTTGAGAAGTTAGAAAATGACAATAAAACCTTAGGAAATCAGGAGGAAGAAATTAATAACAGAAAAGAAACAAATGAGTTATTTACAACAGTATAGGTGTTAAAGAAATGTAACAATACAAGAGCTAATTATTAATAAAACTAACACAATAGGCACAATTCTGGTAAGTCTCATTAAGAAAATTATGCAAAATTTGGAATATAGGTATAAATATAGAGGCAATTGAAAATTGTAAGAGAATACCGTATATAACTCTACACTAAAAGTTTGAAAATATTGATGAAATAGAATATATTAGAAAAATATAAATTACATTGTTTTAGCTCTATCTTTTGTAAACTGAATATAGATTTAAAACATCCAGTCTGACAGTCTTTATATTTTAACTACATCTGTTAGTGTAATAGTTAATATATATATAATGTTAATGCAGATAATGCAGCATCTGTTACATTTTGTATAATTATAACATATTTGAGTTTAAATTTGTTACCTTCTTTTGTGCTTTCTATTTATCCCAATTGAACCATGGATTCTTTTTCCTTCTTTCCTCTTTTGTCTTCTTTTCTTCATCTCTGGGATTGAGTACAGTTGACACTTGGACAACATAGGCATTGAGGCACTGACCCCCCTACACAATCAAAACTCTGACTTCCCTAGGACTTAACTGCTAATAGTCTACTGTTGACTGGCAGTTTTACCAATAATGTAAACAGTTGATTGACACATATTTTGTATATTATATATTATACACTGTATTCTTACAATAATGCAACTAGAGAAAAGAAAATGTTAAGGAAATCATAAGGAAGAGAAAGCATATTTACTATTCATTAAGTGGAAGAGGATCATTATAAAGGTCTTCATTCTTGTCATTTTCACATTGAGCTGGCTGAGAAAGAAGAGTGGTTGGTCTTGCTGTCTCAAGGGTGGCAGAGAAGGAAGTGGTGGAGGAAGTAGAAGGAGAGGCAAGAGAGGGAGGCACTTTTGGTGTGACTTTTATTGAAAAAAAATCCATGTATAAGTGGACTCATGCAGCTCAAACCATGTTGTTCAAGGGTCAGTTTTATTTAACAATTTCATTCTGTTTTTCAACTTTCTTGTTTTGGAAATTACACACTACTCTTTTTAAAAATGGCTATTATAGAAATTATGTACGCTTATCAAATCCAACGTTTAACAGTATCTTCATCCTTCATCCTTCTCCTGGGAAGAACAAGGATCTTAGAAACTTTAATTCCATTTATCAGCCTCAACTAATATGTTATTATTATCTTTTTTTTTGTATTTTTAAATCCCCTGAGTTGTAATTTGTATTTATTTAATATACTCTATTTCTTTTTTTAAAATTTATTTATTTTAATTTAGGTGCATACTATATGTGGCATTTCTCCCCATGTTATCCCTCCCCATTCTCCTCTTCCTCCCCACCCCCCACTCTCCTCTCCCTCCCCACCCCCCAATGTCTCTCCCCTACCGCCCCCAACTGCCCCCAGTGTGTGATGTTCCTCTCCCTATTTCTTTAGTTTATCTATGTATTTGTCCCTTTAACCTTTCTTTTTTTCTTTTTTTTTGGGGGGAGCGAGATTAGATCAGACCCTTTTTGTCTAACCACATTTTATTCTTTTTTTTTGAAGTTTTTTTAAAAAAATATATTTTATTACACTTTAGGTTCTGGGGTACGTGTGCAGAACATGCAAGGATTGTTGCATGGGTACATACATGGCAATGTGGTTTGCTGCCTCCATCCCCCCATCGCCTATATCTGGCATTTCTTCCCATGTTGTCCCTCTCCAACTCCCTACCCCCCACTGTCCCTACCCTAGTCCCCAAATAGACATCAGTGTGTGATGCTCCCTCCCTGAGTCCATGTGTTCTCAGTGTTCAACACCCACCTGTGAGTCAGAACATGCAGTGTTTGATTTTCTGTTCTTGTGTCCGTTTGCTGAGAATGATGGTTTCCAGGTTCATCCATGTCCCTACAAAGGACACGAACTCATCATTTTTTATGGCAGCATAGTATTCCATGGTGTATATGTGCCACATTTTCCTTGTCCAGTCTATCATTGATGGGCATTTGTGTTGGTTCCAGGTCTTTGCTATTGTAAACAGTGCCACAGTGAACATACGTGTGCATGTGTCTTTATAATAGAATGATCTATTATCCTTTGGATATATACTCAGTAATGGGATTGCTGGGTCAAATGGAATTTCTATTTCTAGGTCCATGAGGAATCACCACACTGTCTTCCACAATAGTTGAACTAATTCACACTCCTGCCAACAGTGTAAAAGTGTTCCTATTTCTCCATATCCTCTCCAGCATCTGTTGTCTCCAGATTTTTCAATGATCGCCATTCTAACTGGCATGAGGTGGTATCTCAATGTGGTTTTGATTTGCATTTCTCTAATGACCAGCTTGGATTCATTCTCTTCGTCACATTCAGGGACACCTATCAAATGTAGATTAGGTCTTTTCACATAGTCCCATATTTCTTGGAGACTTTGTTCATT
>CAUYLG010000237.1:0-44314 GCA_963573385.1 Cacajao melanocephalus | reverse complement strand
TGAAATAAAGCATGAAGACAAGACTGGAGCATATATATAATTTTTTTAGACAGAGTCTTGCTCTTGTTTCCCAGGCTAGAGTACAATGGCATGATCTTGGCTCACTGCAACCTCTGCCTCCCAGGTTCAAGCAATTCTCCTGCCTCAGCCTCCCAAGTAGCTGGGATTACAGGCGTGTGCCACCATGCCTGGCTAATTTTTGTATTTTTAGTAGAGGCGGGGTTTCACCATGTTGGCCAGGCTGGTCTCGATCTTCTGACCTCTGGTGATCCACCCACCTCGGCCTCCCAAAGTGCTGGGACTACAGGCATGAGCCACTGCACCCGGCTGACTGGAGTGTATTTTTAAAGGTATTCTTGCCTTTTTTTCATCTAGAATGCATGTTATGTTTTCTTTTATTTTAGTTCCTGTTTCTTATCTTCTCTTCTTTGATGCATTATAAAAATTTTTTAGCATGTTTAACTACTAAAAAGAGAATTTTACTTGATATTTAGTAACATTCAGTCTGTTTTTATGGATCGCTCCACTTACTACAGAGTGCCTTTTAGTCATAATAAAATACATACTACATGAATACATAATAAAATACAATATACTCACGAGAATGTCATTGGCAGGCAAAGCCTTTATTAATCAGGGAAGCAACATTAGGGTGTTATAAGAGACTCTTCTGTTAACACTGAATGCTTGATGGAGAGCGAGGTAACTGGGGACAGGTGATACAAGGAAAGTGTTCAACATATAGCCGTTTCTTCCTTTTGAGTTTTTGAACCAGGTGACTGTTTTAAAAAAATAGTGTTAAAACTTTATAACTTAGGGTATTTTCTTTAAAATTCTCAAGTGTGTTCCTTGCAAAACCTTCCATAAATCACTGAGGCACAGTATCATGTGCATAGCCCTCTAAATCCACAAATCGCATTTAATTCCAGCAGTTGTCCATTATCTCTGTCCCCTTCATGGATAGTCTTGAGGGCAGGGCCGCGACTCAGTATTCTTTTTATCCCTGGAGCCCAGATTTGCTCCTAGAATATTATAGATACTTAGTAGGTTTTAATAAGTGAGTAAACATCTTGTCTTCTATGTTTATTTCCACCTTGCTTTACTACCATGATGCCTGCATATTTAACGTGTTCTAGATAAAAGAATATATCATATAGAACACAGCTTTTTAATAGTATTTCCTAGAAGGTTTTAGTGGGGGAGAGTTGGAGGCATTATTGGGAAAATGTTTAATCTGCTTTTTGTTGTTGTCTTTAAAACATTGCCATTCATAGGAAGACACACAGATTGGTAAACATTATAACAAAGATATCCTCCCACAACCCTAAAGCATTTTGATAGACTAAAACTCAAAATTTTCTTTTTGTGTTTTTTAAACTGCCATAACTCTCCGTAGGCTGGATACTGCAAAGCATTTAAAGTAGAATGTATGCATAAAAAAAACAATCGTTTTTACAGGAATATATAGGGAAAAGTGGTCTTATGGGGCACAATTTATTTTTCTTCTTTAGTCCAACAGGTGGTTTGTCAACATCCATGTAATTTTATATAGAGGTATTCAGAGGCTTTAGTGCTGGCTCCACATCTAGAGCTGTAGATGGTGGCATGCCAGTTATGCCCGTGCCTTTGATCCTGCGTGTGCTTTAGTGCAGGGAATGGCACAGTGCCCCACGCTGTGCTCTGCAGCAGTGGCTGTATGACCACGTGCTAGGTGCCGATAGCCTAGTGTCTCGTTTCAGCGATTGCTCCCCCTGGGCAGGCAGCTGTACTTGGAAAAGATGTATTTCTTATGTATAGGTGGTTGTCTTGGTACCAATAACCTATCCAAATCCTTGCAAGACAGGATTGGTGATTTATAAATAAATATGAAATAAAACAGTGGCAACCTTTAAATTTTGCTTTAGCAAGAGTGTTAATATGCTTTTGAATTTATTACTATCTCTCATTAAGAGAATTGATTATCATCTCTCTTTAGGGGAAATGATTACCATGTTTTTTTATGTACATATTGAATATATTGTCTTCGAGGTTCCCTTGAGGAGTTATGAAATATTACAGGCGAATGTACTGGAGAAACCCCACAGGAAGCACCTATTCTGTTGATTAAATTATGGAACAACTTGCCTCTCTGCACTGTACTGAGGAGGTCATCTACCAAAGAATTTCCTATGCTGAGTTAATTGAACATGGTTAAGAGCTTACTGGAGTATGCTCTTTGGATTTTAGTTGTCTTAACTCGTATTTTTCAATGAGCCTTAATCTTGAAGATATGAGGTTTTTAAAATCCCAGTCATTTTTGTTGAGTCAAAATTCATTTTGTGAACTTTTATTTCAATTTATTAATTGAGACTATTCATAATGCACAGTTCTTCTCTTCCTTCAGTCACTTTGCCCTTCCTAGGAATGCCTTGTGAGTTCTTCAGTTTCAGGAGCTACATGGAAGGCAACTAACTGTCAGTTAGAAATGTGAATGGAGGTGTCTGACCTTGCCCTGGGTCTTGTGCACTTGTTTGCTGTGATGCTTTTGCTTTTGTCAAGCTTAGGCTGAAAATGAAAGAGGTGCTTCTGATATTACTGATAGAATACACCTACAAATTCACGTAAATCTAGAAAAATGGCCCTTGAGTTTTTTTGGGCCACAGACCCTTTTGAGAATCTAATGACAGCTACAGTACCTATACACAGAAGAAAGTACATTTGCAGAATCTTAACAGATTAAAAGACTCACTGGAATGCAAGTAAGAACCTTTGATCTACAGTTCACTGAAAACAAAAACTGAATGGAATAGAGTACATTTTGCTTTGTTTCATGCTGTTTTCTCGTATCTGTGTGATTTATAGTTGAAATCCTAAATTATCCTTTTTTCCCATACCCTTTCTCACATATATCTTCAAAGAGGTGTTAGTTTTTGTATCTCAACATATGAGTTTTCTTTGTAGTTGATGTAGCAATAGCAACACAGTATAGATTTGGGGCAATTCCAAAAGGAATCAGCAGTGATGGCAAATTGAGATGGGAAGCCAAATGTAAAATCACTAACAGATGAATACCTTTCATAGCTTGCTGTTTGACCACTGCAAATTAAACATTTTTAACTAGCTAATTTTGCTAGAATGTGGCATATAGCTTGTTATGATATTCCTCTGTTTTCACAAAGTTCACCAGCAGGCTTTGGGGGAAAAAAAATCAAGCCGCCTTTCAGTATTTGAGTTGTCCTCATTTTAGTCCAGAGAAGCCTACTTCAAAAGCTGGGTCTAAAAGGTCTTTAGCTTTTATCTAGAAAAGACAACGTGCTTGAGAAAGTTCCTTTAGTTTTTTGTTTCACTTGACATTGACACACTAGGTCAGACTTGTCCCAAAGCGCCATGTCTAAATGGCTTCCTTTATGTGGTTCTAATTGGGATTCTTTCTCAGGAGGTCAAATTAGAGCTCCTGCAGTTGGAGCTGCAGCACCGGGAGTTGACAGCATCAGCTCAGTTCTGCCTCTTGAGACATGTAAGACAGCCACTTAGAGTTTGTTCCTACAGACCTTTGACAAATGGCCTTACTCTGATTGTGTACCTAATAGACAGTTTTTGTTTTTCTTTTGGATCTGTGCCAAAAACAGGATTTTCCCTTAAGTACCTTATTTCTGTTTTGTTCTTTTTGCTTTGCCTTTTGTTTGCTATGACTCACTTTGTCCAAAAGCATTGGCTAATTTTCTTGTTTATGAATCATATCTGGCATAGTTACATAATAGTGCCTGGTTTAACCAAAT
Source organism: Cacajao melanocephalus (assembly GCA_963573385.1). Taxonomy (NCBI): domain Eukaryota; kingdom Metazoa; phylum Chordata; class Mammalia; order Primates; family Pitheciidae; genus Cacajao; species Cacajao melanocephalus. Next base: position 40,556 of record CAUYLG010000237.1, on the reverse strand, counting down.
TCATTCTATATGAGTGAGCAAAACAGAACTTTGGACATCTGAATTGCTCTACTGGTCTGTGGATGTGATCATTTATTTTGAACATCATTTATTTTGATCATATATTTTGAGCAAAGTTAATTGATTAGCTATGACAGGTATGATCTAAGATTCATTCATTCATTGATTACTTTCTATGTAGCAAGACCTCTGAAGAGATATGTTTAGTGCTTTACTTTTAACCTTACCTCTCTAGCATTTTGTTATACAGGCTTTCTAGGATACCATTTGGGGTAGCTTTGAAACAGGGAGCTTTTATAAAGATTTTAAATTGCCTCATACATTTGTGTTTCGTTACTGGAATTTAAGTACCTTACAGTGTCCTTTGAAAACCCTGTTGTTTTAAAGCCCGAGAAGTAATTTATGACTGTGAAAATAGGAGTGATAAATTGGACACCAGTGTATGTATTGCTTTTTCCCAACAGCCTGGGGGATAACAGAGGAGGTCAGACAACTTAAGTCTGTTTCTCTTTCTTGGGTCTGTAGTGTTCTTGTAGAAGAAGGAGAGGAATTGTTTCTGAACAGTAGAAGCAGCAGTGCCAAATGACTCTTATCCTCAAGTGCTGGAAAGTTTGGTTAGCTTTATGCTCCCTTGAACAGAGTTGCTTAAAAGGGGAATATTTAATCTTATGAATATACTTAACACTATTAACATCATCCGTGCCTTACTCTGAAATGCTCTAAGTGATATCAGAGCTTCCTTTGTAGTCAGAAAGGTTCAAATATATGGGAGGGGAGAATGGGAAGGAGAGAAGCTAGAGAGGGTATAATATGATCATTTTCCCTGTTGCTAATGGCTAAAGATATATTTGCCAAGCCCTTCTTCTCTCTTGTCCACTAAGGAAAGAAGACAACGTATCTAAATGATAGCAAGGGTTGCTTCTGATTGAAATATCAAGAGTAGGGAAGTTAAAAGAAGAGAAAGACATTCTGTATTATTTGTTTCTGTTGACATGCATGAGATTTCGATTCCTTGGGGAAGATGCTTTTTTGTTTTCCACCAAGGATTTCAATTTCTTATTTGCATAAGCTTATTGACGACGATTGTGAATGTTTTCTGATAGACTCATGTTAGGTGGTGTCTTCATATTCTTGCTCATGAGGCAGCTGCCTCAGCTATGGAGAGGAACAACTGTCCTGCCAAGGTCTTTGAGTCTGCATGTGCCCCACAGATAGGACCCAACAGTCACACCATATAGTCCTTAACGTTTTCGGACCCACCTTCCTCAGCGATCTACTCTTCCCTTGAGCTTTGGAAATGACTAAAGTTTGTTTTTGTGCATGTGTGTGTTTGTGTGTGAGAAAGAGGGATCTTAAGACAGTTGCTGAGTGGCAGAGGACCTCAAGAAATGACGATAAAACTGTACATAAACTGTAGAAGACAGGTGGTGGTTTTGCCTGTGCTGTATTCTTCAAGATTCTAATACGTAGAAATTCCGTCATCTCCCTGGGCAGCCTTTCATTGCTACTCATTATTTAGAATATAAAATATATTTAACCTAGGTATGATTTATTATGAAGGTGAAAATCATAAGGTATATTTAACCTAGGTTTGATTTATCATAAAGATGATAATCATGAAGGATATTTAGGCTAGATTTGATTTACTATAAAAGTGATACTCAAAAATCCCTGAATTATTTCTAGTTTGCTAATAGATTATTGTTATTTTTAATTTTCTTGCTACTACTTTACATTTTCATTTGCTCACGTATATTGGTTTCTAATTGCTCAGGGGCAAGGGCTATGTGTTGGTGGTACAGTCAGACAGGCTTCCTCAAACCCTGTGTGCTGCTCAGCAAGCTGGTTAGTCCTGGAGCTTCAGCTTCCTCATCTGAAAAGGGGCATAACACTGACCTTATGGGATTTTAGTATACAGCAATTGAGCTAAAGTATGTATAGTGTTTAGACACTTAATAAAAAGTCTTAATTTTTTTTGTAAGTTCCCTAGAACTCATAACCATGATGAGCATATAAAAGTCACTGTTAGCTGAGTAATAATTGGTTGATAAAAATAATTAAATATATACAAATTCTAACGAACCAGTATCAACTCCCTTTTCTAGAATTTTCAAATATTATGTATCCTCACAAAAATCACTCAAGGTGTATGTTGTTGTTGGTGACTAAGTTTTGTTGAGAGGATAAGTGGTAAAACATGTGGTTCTTCTTTGGAGGCATCAGCATTATAATGAAAAGGAATAGAGCTCTCTTGTGAAATATTTCCCTTTGGCTTAGCACCGAGCTCTGCAAGTGCTGTTACTCTTGTTTTCCCTTTCCTTTTGGTTATTAAAAAAACACATAGAGAGTACCTTTTCAACATTTAAAAAGTGCTTTAAATCTTTAAAATTGTGGTATAATATGTTAATACATGATATAATATTTAACATAGCTCTTGAGCCACTTAAATGTATAGTTTTGTGGTACATTCAAGATGTCATGCAACCATCACCATCATCCATCTCCAGAACTTTTGCGTCTTCCCCAACTGAATCTCTGTACCCATTAAACCCCATTTTTCACCCCTCACCGCTCTCCTGATTCCTTTCCCTGCCACTGGCAACCACCGTTCTACTGTCTGTCTCTATGAATTTTACTACTGTGGGTACTTTATATAAGTAGAATCATACAATATTTGTCCTTTTGTGATTGACTTATTTTACTTAGTGGTATATCTTCAAGTTTCATTCATGTTGTAGTATGTGTCAGAATTTTCTTCCTTTTTAAGGCTGAATCACATTCCATTGTATGTAGATACCGCATTTTGTTTTTTCATTGATCCATCCATGTGTGCTTAGGTTACTTTTACATTTTGGCTTTTGTGAAAATGCTATTTGTTTTGTTTTTTAAATGCAATAATCAGGCATGATTTAAAGTAAAACTTTTGCTTCACTATATGACAGTTAAATGTATATTACCACTAATGTGGAAATACTAGTATTTTTAATGTTATCAGTGTGAAATAATTATTAGGGAAAAATGTGCAGAATAGCTCTGTGCACTTATTTCTCGTAGGTGCTATTTCCAAATTTTGCTTAGTCAGCTATAATGAAATATATGCTAATGGATTTGTCTAATGTAAACCCATCAGAATTCAAGTATAATTCTTGAACTCCACTTATTGCATTCTGCTAAGTTAAATTTTGTCCTATTGATATTTTATCACAATAAATATTAAGGATTATTTATCTTCTTTGGGGTTCATTACTGAGTTTTTTTTTAAGTTATATATACACTTGAAAGTAAGAGTCTCTCTTCCCCTTTTAGTGTACGGTAAATGCCACTTTTTTCAAATTGAAAAGTCATGCTTTCTATTGAAAATTACCTGTTCATATAGAGAATTTGAAGAATTGAAGATGTACTTCTAAACACATGCATTTCATCTAGAAACATCATTAGGAAATATTGGACTAGATCTAGTCCAGCATCCAATTAAGTAGAAGTTTAGTAATCAGCTTAGAACTCTAAGCACAGACAATTCATTGTAAAGGATACCTTTTTATGTAGGCTAAGTTAGCTTTATTCACTGGTTAGTAGCAATTTCTTTATTCTTGGCCTGTATTGCCTGATGTAATCAGATCAGAAAAAGGTTGGTCATATATTCAGAGAATCTTTAGAAACATGGAAGACTCTATTTTTAAAGTCAGCAGGAGATTAGCCAGCTTTGGAGGAATCGAAATGTCAGCAAGTGGTGTTTGTATAAACCAACGGTGTGAATTTTACTTTCAATATTTCTAGGATTCCTAGGGACAACTTGAAAGGATTCCTATAACCAGTTGATACAAAGTAAAGAATTTTTAATGTTGCTGCTAGACTTTAAATTTTGTTTTTCAGGATAATCAAGAATTTTTAAAAATAAGGTTACTGGCATTATATATGCCTTACATAGATAATTTTTCTCCCAAGGAATTTTAATAAAACACTAAGGCTGAAACTTGAATGGACATAAGATAATTGTTCTGTGCTTATTTTGTGGTTAATGTCATTACGTTACTATGAGAGACTTAAGAGAATGTAAGTCTAGTGTGTCTTAGAAGAGATACCAAATGGTAAGCAATCTCAGGAGGTTCTCTAGTTAGGAAGACATCATACATTGGAACATCTGCTAATTTGTAGATAACTTTTAGCAGGATAGAAATGGTCTCTATCAGCATTCGTACATCTTTTTTTGAGGGGAAATTCATGTAAGATTAAAATTAATCATTTTAAAGCATTTAATTCAGGTGCATTTTATACATTCACAATGTATATACTGTTTTTCACTAAGTGCTAAATACCATTAATATCTGTGGCATTTTTAGAATTTACTTTTATGCAGTTGAAGACCTTTTAAAAATATCTGAAATTTCTCTTTTTGCAAGTTATAACTAATAAATTTTCAACTAACCAAAATAAAAGTCTGGTAAACAGAAATGTAAACAGAAACAGTAATAATTATTTACTCCTGCATTTGCAGAGCTTAATAAGTTTGGAAATATTAAGTTAAAAAATGAATAGAGAACATAATCTACTTTAAAAAGTTTAAATGAAGAAATGTAATCTCAAGAGTACACAGGTTCTTTAAAATGAAATTCAACAATAATTTGGTGTACACATCATCTTGACATCTAAAATTATTGTCCTGATGGCATACTTGTAAAAAGTATAAATGCATGTATATTCCAGCATTGAAATTTGTCATTAGACATAAACATCCCAGTGTCAAATTTAATTCTCATAGAAAAAGTTGTTTTCCCTCTTTAATTTTAGATACAGTTTTCCTATCTTATATTCTGCTGATTATATTAATGTTCATTATTTTTGAAACATACTGTTAAAATAAATTAGATAGCTGCAAGAAACTTTTCACCACATCTCGATATTTTGCCTTTTTACCCACAGACTAAAATAAAAGTTCTTGCTATGTAACATGCCTGGGGTTTATCCAACATATAAATTCCCATTTTCTTGACAGTCTAGAAATTATGACCCCAGTTTTTACTCATCTCAGACATACCCTTAGGAGGCATTACCTGATTAACTGGACAGGAGAGAACTGCCAGTGGCCTTAGAAATGTATGAAGCCTAATAGAGTCTCCTTTTAAGGATCACAGAGGGGCTAGACAGCTTTTAGAGCAATCATAAAAAAAGAGATCAGAATGTGATCATTCATAGTATTTGATGGCGTATTTGATTTGTTTTCTGTCTCAATAGCAACCAGTTTGTTCATAGTAGCTTAGATAAGTTAGAGACAATACAGATGATCACATGTTCTCACACACACATATACATATACACACATACATATACATACACATACACACATAGACATATACAAATACACACATACACATACATACACACTTATACACACATACACACATATACACACACACACATACAGACGTGCACATAAAATTATTTCCAGTAAACTACCAATCCAGAAAACTTTATTAGACGTGACCCTAGAAATGGCCTCTGGATCATTTATATATGTCTATATTATCATTCGTCTAATCCTGTAGAACAACCAGCTATTATATGCTACATGTCATTTTTCATATATAAATATGAATATTTTAAACACCCATTTAAAACATTTTAATTGTTTAAGAAAAAAGCTGCAAATAAAATACAAGTAGCTCTGTGCCAGATATTTCACTATAACCACAACTCAGCATCCATAGAGATGTCTGATTTGTTATGTTTTGTTGACTCATTTATATGTTGCAACCTCTCACCTCAATTAGATAACATATATTATCCTTATGGCTACATTCGATGCCATAAATTTTTAGATTGAAAATTCCCATGGGCAGAGATTATATTTTATTAACATTATTTAAAATCACCACAGTACAGAACAGTATTATGCATTTGAGTAGGCTCAATCAATATTCACTGATGCCAACCAGCCTGACAACACATTGAGAGTCCCATATTAAAAAAATATTCATTGGCAAACATTGAAGAATAGTGTAGTTTTTATATATTTCAGTATTACTGAAATTTAATGTTATTAAATGATTTAATATTTTTCAACACTAATGATGAGAAATGATCCAATGGGAAAGTGCTTCTGAAATGGCTCATGATCATTGTCCATTGGCAATCGTAGATTCATTGCCAAAGTGATTTGACTCCACAAATGTTGATAGAGACTTATAATACAAACACTTTGTTGGAAAGTAGGGCTACAAATCAACACGCAGCTCATAATTTATGGGTGTATGTGACAGCTGAGATTGGGTATATCTGGAAGAGACATGTATGATAATACAAATGAAGGATGTTTTGATAATAAACTTGTAAAAGAGCAGTTGACTTGTGTGTTTTTGAAAAAAGATTTCAAAGGGAAGGAGAAGTGAAGATGTGTGAAAATATGCAAGATAGAGGAGGAAAAGGAGAAGGGAAGTGGGTGGGAAGAAGATTCCAAAAACAGTGAGAAGCATTAGCCAAACCATGGAGCAGGGACATTTGGGGAAACGTGAGGAGGGTGGGCAGCTACACTGTTAAGACCTGGGTGGAGGAGGGCAGCAGGGGAAAGCTGGCCTGAGATTAGAGCCAGAGTGGGAAAGGCCATGGAATACCATGCTGAAGGGTGGAGATAAGGAGCCACCAGAGCATGAAAAGCAAGAGAGTGACAAGGTCAAAACTGTAAGTAAGAAATAGAATTATTGCAGCAGTATGGAGGTTGGATTAGAAGTGAGCAAGACTAGTGGCAGTGAGATAGGTGATCAGCTCCTGGAATAGAGTGGGACGGTGTGAAAGGAGACCAGGAAACAGACTCGGGAGACTCAACCTGGTGACAGATGAGCAGGCATCCATGAGAATGTTTCCAGTTTCTAACTTGGGTACCTGGTGAGATGCTAGAATGAACTTGGACAAATTGACGTGAGGTTCCTTTGTAAAGGTAAGAACAGGCAATATATTCTTTTTGCATGTTAGGTAATACTTAGAATTCATTGTAAACTATGTGTAAGTAAAATTGATGTCTGTTCCTATTTTTTAAATATTGTTGATAAATCTCATTTTATGTCTGTTTTTATATCTGGAAAGTTGTGTGGCTCGCGTTGAGAATTAGTCACTAACATTTGCTAAAGTTCTAGGTGCTATGACTATAAATTTCTGTTGATCTAATTATTTGAACTGAAACATTCTCATAGAAGAAAAAGACAATAGTAATGAAATTCAGGTTCTTTATACTTATAGATACTTTTGCTATATAGTATTTATCTTTAATTTACACTCCCTGGGACCTTTTAAAACTGCGTAGGAAGTAAGGAAACCCTGCCCTAACAACCAGCCTAAAAAGGCCTATTCTCTCCTGAACTCTTAGCTCAGCGATCCTGACCTTCTGCTATCTCCTGTTGTAAAAACAATGTCTTTTCTCAACCTGGCTGACCTTACAAGCACTCCATTCATATAGGCAATACATTCTTATTTTAAAATATGTAAAGAGATGTACTCTAATACTTTTTTTTTGAGACAATCTCTCTGTGTCACCCAGGCTGAAGTGCAATGGCACAATCTCAGCTCACTGCAACCTCCATCTCCTAGGTTCAAATGATTCTTGTGCCTCGGCCTCCTGAGTAGCCTGGACTACAGGCCTCTGCTACCACATCCAGCTAGTTTTTGTATTTTTAGTAGAGACAGCGTTTCACCACATTGGCCAGAGTGGTCTCAAACTCTTGACCTCAAGTTGTCTGCCCTCCTTGGCCTACCTAAGTACTGGGATTAAGTGAGCCACTGTGCCCAGCTCTAATACATTTTCAATAGATTATCAGTATAGACCCAGAATAAAATGAATTTTTTAAAATCCTGATTACAAATACTTTTTTTTTGAGACGGAGTTTCGCTCTTGTTACCCAGGCTGGAGTGCAATGGCTCGATCTCAGCTCACCGCAACCTCTGCCTCCTGGGTTCAAGCAATTCTCCTGCCTCAGCCTCCCGAGTAGCTGGGACTACAGGTGTGTGCCACCATGCCAGGCTAATTTTTGTATTTTTAGTAGAGACAGGGTTTCACCATGTTGACCAGGATAGTCTCGATCTCTTGACCTCGTGATCCACCTGCCTCGGCCTCCCAAAGTGCGTGAGCCACCGCACCCGGCCTACAAATACTTTTTGAAAGTAAATATTGGAAAAGCAGTTTCTCTTTAACTAACTTTCCTTTCCTAGGGTTCAGAAGAGAGCGATTCGCGATTCCCTTAGGGTTGTGCACGGCTCACAATGAGCAAACGGATGCTTCCTTTTTTAGTGCTAGTGGGTGGTTGATGGGGAAGCCCAGAGGCTCTTTCCTGTCTTCTTAGGTTAGAAAGGAGGAACTGATTTCACTGATTTAGTGTTAAACTGTAAATGTGTTTGCAATTTAGAAGCCTGCATTTAAATTGTGTTAATAATTGGGAATTTTAAATTGAATAACAAACTGAGAAACAAACTCAGGTTACAATTAGGGAAATACAGGTGAGAAATGTAAATGTTGTCAAGGGTCTTTAACTGCTGGCGATTTTACCCCTTCTCTTGCCAAAGCCTGCTCTAGTAGAGAATACTTTGATCCTCTCTAGGTCCATGCAGTTGTGGATTTTACACAGTTTTGGTGGTCCTCATTCCACTTTGTGTCAGGTAGCTATGAAATGTTTATTTCCAGTGTATACATGCGCGCGCGCGCGTGCACGCACGCAGAGAATTGGTCCAAAGATGTTTGCAGAATCCAGGAACACACGAACGCAACATTCTTAAGCCCAGTAGTTATCCAAGTGTAAAATTTGGAGGTCATTAATTGAAATAAATAATGGGAAATGAGGAAAGGAAACTTCATATTCTGCAAGAGTGGAAACCCACTTCTCTGTCTTTAAGGGAAATTGCTGCTGGGGGACATGGAATGCATCACCGCTGCCTCTTGACAGGTTCACCTTGGAGAGACACAAATTAAATCCTTTCAGTTGCTGTTTTGAAGCTAAAAGTGTTTGACCATTTCAGCCCCTGAATGGTGTTTAAAGAATAAAGAGAAAAGAGCAGGAAGTTCTAATTGGCAAATTACTCCTTGTTATTTAGTTTGGCTTCCAAGTTGGAAATTCCAATAATGAAGGGCTTTGTGGGACTTGCCCTTAGGCAGAACCAGGGGGCTTTTTGTTCAATTACTATTTAATATGAAGATATTCAAGAAACATATTGTAACATTTAAGCCATCACTTTCTATTAAACATTGTCATATAATGATTTTTAAATCTTTCTCCGTGGATGCTGTTATGATTTTGAACCATCTGAAGTGTAAATTGCAAATAAGATGTAAATAGACTTTTCTTATTACATGGTAATTATGAGGGGTGTTAATGAGAACTTCTCAGAATGTTAGAAAATACATTTTTACTTAACAGTTACTTCTTAATCATGGTTATTATAATTCTGATTAGAAAAAAAACCTCAAAACGTTTTTAAAAGTCATTCCAAATTGAATTTACAGCAAGGTGAATATTTCTTTTGATATTATTTCAAAATGTTAATGAAGAATTTGTTTATTTAATAAGTTGCAGAAGAGTTTTTTTTCACATAAATTTTGATTTACACATTTAAATTAGAAATAGGCTTCAATTTGCAGAATTACCTTACAGATTAATTAATATTACTATAGCACAGAGATAATATAAAATATTTGGATATTTGGAGATATATCCAAGTGGTAAAGAAGAGTATTTTGTACTTTCTCTCTCTCTCTTTTTTTTTTTTTTTTTTTTTTTGTGATGGTGTTTAGCTCTTGTTTCCCAGGCTGGAGTGCAATGGCACAATCTTGGCTCACTGTAATGTCCGCCTCCCATGTTCAAGTGATTCTCCTGCCTCAGCCTCCTAACTGGGATTACAGATGCCCGCCACCACACCCGGCTATTTTTTTTTTTTAGTAGAGATGGGGTTTCATCATGTTGGCCAGGCTCATTTCAAACTCTTGACCTCAAGTGATCCACCCACCTCAGCCTCTGAAAATGTTGAGATTACAGATGTGAGCCATCGTGCCCAGCCTGTACTTTCTCTCTTGATGGGAACACTGAACTTTGGTATTCGACCTTGTCAAAACTTACAAAAGGAATGAAATAAAGAATTAGTTTTGCTCAATGAAAGGCAATTTGAAGGATGAATGATTATAGCATGTGTAACTTTTCATTGAACTTTACAGAATGTGGCTGTATCATTTAGATAAAAGCTGAGGTTTTAGTTGAAAAAATTCTGCTTACTTTAATTTCGTAGGTAGAGTCACCAGATTTTAGAGGAGTTAGAGATCTTTCTTTTCTTGATTATTGGAGCTTTCCATAGTCACTTAAGTTTGTTACTTGGCTAAAGGATTTCATGACAGCAATATTACTTGAAACAATGGTGCAGTTGAAATGACTGAATTAATTACTAGTTTCCTTTTTACAAATAAATGTCTCACATAGGAACGATTTGTATAATACTTTTGGAAATGCTAATGACTCCTGAGGTACTAATCTTGCCTTGCTTCTGAATGCTTACAAAATTGTGTCTCCCTGAGTGGGCCATGGACTTAGTACTGTGAAGAGCTATGCAGAGGCGTTAAGTTGGTAAATGGAATAGTTTTCTGATGAGATGTGAGTCTGAAGTTTTTCCCCAAATATGTTTGGCTTCACTGACCAAAAAGAATGAAATTTCTTTTTTCTCCCCACTTCCTTAATTTCCCTAAATTACAGCATGTATTTGAAAGGAGTGATAATAACCAAAAATGCTTCAACTTCATGGTGGCTTCTTTGAGATGCACGTATGATACCTTACTCATTGGCTAGTAAGTTCAGATTCTTTTAACCTGATTAGGAATTATACCAACCACTCCACAGATGTCTTTGGGAGCCTACTAAATTTGGGTTCCTGTATCCAGTTCAAATTGTGATTTGGGAGATGATAGAGAATAAATAGGAGCCATGTCATGAAATAAATGTATGAGTTGTATAGCAGTTTATATTCTTTTCCATAATCTAATGGTATTGGTGAGACCAGCTCCCAATACATCAATGTGGGTTTAAGATCTCTCAAAGTGATCGAGTGGTCGGTGAAAAAGAAACAGAGACAAGGAAAAAGTTTTCCTTAAAGCTGGGCCCAGGGGAGACACCACATAATGCTGCTCCATGGATGTCTGACATTCCCCTGAAAACCTCAGTTTTTTATTTTGCTCTTTCAATAGGGGAGGGGAAGCAAGGTTATGCAAAGTTTCAGTCATAATTATACAAAAAGAATACATTTGCAAAAACTGGTGCAGAAAATCACAACACGGTATTATAAAAGCAGAACAATGTAAAGATAACTTTCTGTGTGTCAGCATAGAAATCATGATTGTCAGCAAGAACATATTGGGCTCACAGCTACTGGGGAACAGGTTCTGATACAGGACAACCAGCCTGACCACAAAAACTGCAAGAGGAGGGGTCTCCATGCAGGCCTGGAGGAGCAGTGGGAGAAGAAAGACTTTTACATCCTTAACCACAGAGACAGACGCCCCTTATGCGTTCATTTATAGGCTCTCCTTAAGGGTCGCATTCCCTTTCCAGGGCCCTAATCAATATGCGTTTCCTGGGAAAGGAATCTGGGTAATAAGCCTCTCCATTACATGTCCGTTTATAGGCTCTTTGCAACGAGAAGCCTATTACGTGCTGTCATCTGCTGTCATCTCTCTCCGGCAGTCAAGCTATGTGGTTAGTCCCTTTCACAGAGTTCCTGTTTTTACCAGAACAGTTCAGCAGAGCCAAAGTTACAAGTTGCAGCTCAGCATTTCATATTATCCTTCATTTTCTCAAATATAATCGATACAGTATGTAACAAGAGTCACAAAGCAAATAACTCATTTTGGGGAAACCAAATTCTAAGAGAATTTGCAGGTTAAATATCAACAACAATTTCTTCTTGTTATTTCAGATAGCTTGGGGTTGCTCAGTCACCACAGAGGAGTCTGGAGTATTTCCAGCATAATGGGATGTATGATACTTAGCTTCTGCTTTTATGGGGATAATCTTAGTACAGTTTGGGAGTGGATGGGAAGGACTGGTGAGACTTTAGGTGGGGAAATGATTAGGGGGTTGTTGCCAGTGGTCCAGGTTGGAGATGATAGAGGCCTAAATTAAGGCAATGGTCCAGTGGATCTCAAGTGGAGAGGGGAGCATCTGCAGCATTTAAGAAGTTAATCAGATTGGCCAGTCTTCTTGGTGCACATCAGTAATTCCAGCACTTTGGGAGGTTAAGGCGGGTGGATCACGAGGTCAAGAGATGGAGACTATGCTGGCCAACATGGTGAAACCCTGTCTCTACTAAAAATCTGGGCATGGTGGCACACGCCTGTAGTCCCAGCTACTCAGGAGGCTGAGGCAAGACAATCACTTGAACCTGGGAGGTGGAGGTTGCAGTGAGCTGAGATTGTTTCACTGCACTCCAGCCTGGTGACAGAGTGAGACTGTCTCAAAAAAAAAAAGTTAATTAGATTGATTGTTGACTGATTTTTTGAGGAGAGAGGTGCAAGTTTTGTACAGGATATTAAACTTTAGAACTAGAATTTTGTCACAAAGTGTTGTTTGGTTAACTTTTAATTTTCACTGATAGTTCCGACTTTTATTTCAAGCTTAATGTGACCGTGTTACTGAATCTGTAAAGCTGCAAATAGGAACATTTCATCTTTCTTCCTGCTTAAAACTCTTCAGCAAATTTTAATTCTTTTAGGTTAATGCTCAACCCAATTCTTTAACATGGTGTATTAGCAATGTATTGCTGTGTTAACAGATTACGCCAAAGCTCAGTGACTGGTAACAACTCACATTTATCACCTCACAGTTTCTGCGGGTCAGGTGTCTAGGAATGGGTGGTTCTTTCACAAAGCTGTAATCAAGGTGTCAACCAGAGCTGCCGTCATCTCAAGGGATCATCTGCTTTGAAGCTTACTCATGTCGGCTCAAAGAACATGTGGGCCTCTTCAAAGGAGGATGTGGCAGTTGGCTTCCCCCAGAGTGAGAGATCCATGGAAGAGCGAGGGCACCTGAGACAGAAGCCCCAAATCTTGAAAGTGATATCGTAACAGTTTTGCTATATGCTGATAGAAGGGAGGCCATAATCCACATGCAGGGGCTCACCGCTGCACCAGTGGGGGTCACTGAGGCCTTCTCAGGGGCTGCCTGCCACATACAGCTTACATAGTCTGCACCCTAACTACCCATCTCTCCTGTTGGTGCCTTGCCAGTTTTCCATTTACATGAGACTCCAGGCAAATCAACCTTTTTCAGTTCCTGAAGTGATCCATGCAATGAGGCAGTCTTCCTCCTTCTCTTCATTTGACTAACTCACGTATATACTATGGGGTCCAGTTTGAGTATTAGTTCCTCAGGATGTATTTCCTGACTAATCTCTCCCAATTTTCCACATTTGGGTAGGAGCTCTTGTTCCTTCTTTGATTATAGTATGTACTGGACTTTAAGATTATTATTTTTTTAGATGACGTTTTGCTCTTTTTGCCCAGGCGGGAGTGCAATGGCACTATCTTGGTTCACTGTAACCTCTGCCTCCCGGGCTTAAGCGATTCTTGTGCCTCAGCCTCTTGAGAAGCTGGGATTACAGGCTTGTGCCACCACACCCAGCTAATCGTTTGTATTTTTAGTAGAGACTGGGTTTCACCATGTTGGCCAAGCTGGTCTTGAACTCCTGACCTCAGGTAATCCACCTGCCTTGGCCTCCCAAAGTGCTCGATTAAAGGCATGAGCCACTGCACCTGGCCTATTATTTTTAATTGGGTGTCCTTTATGTTAACTATAAGCTGCATCCCTACCACCGGGGCTTCTGCCTGGCACAATACTAAATATGTAGTAATATTTGTTGAATGAATAGGTAAATAAATACTGAAATGCTTATGCTATGTGTGTAAGACCATGCACTTGTTGATTACATTAATGGTGTCTCAGACTCTAAGCTCTGTATAGTTTGTATAGTCAATGTGACCAACAAGCTTATGCTCTCTGTATATGGATCTATCAGAGAGCTACCACATGTGAGTTCCTCTCAATACATTTTATTGAGTCAGGTCTGAAATCTGTGGCTTTGGGGAAAAAATAAACCCAGATTTCTGTTTTGTATAACTTTATTCTATTTCTGCCTCTCATGTTTTATGACCTTATGACTTAATAAGTAGATCTGTGTTGCAGAATGAATTTGGAGTTTAGAGAATAAGATTAAGAAAAAAAAAAGCCCCATTTAAGTGAAGCTTCAGTTGTTTGGGAGAAGCCAGTCTCTGTTTTGACTTAAGCTGTCCCCACTTTTTTTGAAAGTTGATAGCACATTCAGAAGGTTCAAAGGAATTTTGTTTTAGCATATTTGCTTTAAATCTAGGTGGAGTCTTAGGTGGTGTTAAAATTTTTGTATTGAAAATAGGGACATAACAGTCTATATTTCCCGGTTTCACAATTAGGGTAAATTTATGTGACTGTGCATTTCTTTTTTACTTAAAAGAATGATAAAGACATTCTTTTTAGTGAGTAAACAGTAATGACACAAGACAGTCAGAAAGAATTAATATATAATAATTTCTTCAAAGAGTAGTTTCTTTTCACTATAGTCATTTCCTCAATTCCTACCACTCCTCGGTTTGATCTAACCTGTCTACTTCCCTACCTTTATGGAACATCTTGCAAAGCTTAATAAGACCAGCTTACTACCAAAAGCAACAGGGCCCAAGTCCTGATCTTATTGGACTTTTCTACCCCAGTTCACTCTTGAACTCTCTTCTTTGGGTGTTTCCAAAACTCTCTTCTTGGGTGTTTCTGGATAGCATTCTCTTGGTTCTTTTTGTTGACAAGGAAGTTTACTTTTTGGCAATTTCTTCTCTGTTATCTTCTTGAACTCCTCTTTGCCCATTCCTTCAGGAGGACTCTCCAGGTTCTATTTTGATCCCCCCATTGCTTCTTGATCTATAAGGAATTTCCTTAATTGCATTTTATCCATCATCTATATTCTGATGACTTCAAATCTCTAGCTCAGAAGTTTTCTCCAAGTCTGACTTGTATTTCTAATCCCTGTTGACCTTTCCATGTAGTTTTTCACAGGCATCTCAGACTTCAAACTTGCTCCTTCTCTGTACCTTCCTCCCCATTTCAGTCGATGGCTTCACCGTCCATCTAGTTGATAGAATAATCATGGATTCCTGTTTCCCCATCAGTCCTTAATGTGATTATCTAATAACCAAGTCCAAGTGATTCTCTTCCTTTTTCTTCCCCAAACACCTGAGGGCTATAGCATGCTTATAGATATCATAATGGGTTACAATGTTAGTGACTCTCATTGGAAATGGGGAATGTGCTTCTTCGCCAAAATCTTAAGAGGGAGTGGAGGGGCCCTGGGTAGATTGAAACAGGCTCCCACGTGGTTCTAATAGACTCCAGAGATTAAGAATTGCCATCCTAAGCATTGTGTAAATTAGATGCTCTCTTCCTTGCAGATGCTACTGTATTAGCTTCAGCCTTATCAGTTCTCTCCTTGACTCTTAGAACACCATTCCACCTTCTGTCTAATCTATCTTCTACATGGTTGCCACAGCAATTATCTAATACAAAAACTTATCATCTCCTACTTAAGACTCTTAAAGACTCCTCGTTACCTATAAGAAAAAAACCCCAATTTCTAAAGTCTGGCCCCTGTCTTCCTTTCCAACTCTGCCTTTCATTTAATCCACAGCCATGTGGAACTTGTCATCTTTGAATACACCTTTTTTTTTCTCATCTTCATGCTTCCCTCTGTCTGAGGTATTCTTTTCTTTGATTCTTATCTGGCTGTTTTTCATCATTGGCTACTCATTTCTTTCAAGAAACATTTCCTGACTCCCATCCCTCTCTCTCCCTGTAGTTCTTCCAGGATGTGGTCAATGTGTTTACATAGAATTTTGTGAAAATCTCGATCAGTGTACTTGCCATGTTTCAGTTTTATCATCTGTTCTTTTCTATCTCTCCTAATAGACTGAGAGTTTTCTTGAGGTTACGGATCATATTTTATTCATCTTTATTTCCAGTGTTTGATAGAGTGTTTCTATATGTTCATAAATGTCAAAGAAAAAAGTGAATTAATAGACATAAGCAGTTATCCATTCCATCCATCCCTTTACTTTAAAAATATTTATTGAGTGCCTACTTTGTAGCAGTCACCATTCTGCACACAGAGTGTTGCAGTAATAATTTAAGTTCATAAATTCCTGCTGCTATATCTTATATTCTACTACTAATACATACTAATATAATAACTATTGATATTTCCAAGAATATTTTGATAAGGAGAGGAGACTTTCCTAATGAACATTGAACAAATTTGGCCCTTTCTTGGTGAACAGTTGAATCTCTGCTTGTTGTTTTCTTCATTTGTACTGTGGATATATTTTTTTCCTTCAGTGTCTTCATGGGCAGGTACTTATTAGGTAGAATTTTGGGAAAAATAACCCAACGACAACCCTATAGGTCATAATGGTAAATATTAGACAATATCAGGTAATAGTAAAACATAATGTAACAATAAGATCTAGTGTTTCCATAAAATGTTACTTTTATTACTTGGATCATAGAAGTAAACATTTCTTTAATATCCTGACTACAAAATATATTCTTTTTTTCAATACTTAACACAAACTAAAACTGTTAAATATGTTTCCTTATAGATATTTCATTCTAAATGTTGTATCAAGGAAGAAAAGAATTACATTCTATCCGAAAACCAGTGTACAATAGACCTAGTAACAGACCCATAACTGCAGTCTAATTATAGTAGATGCTAGATGCTGTTCTAATTAATATTATAAATTAATTCTGCATTGAAAGTTTTTCTCTAAACAAGAATGAATATAGTTATTTTCAGGAGGAAAAAGTCTGGTCCACAAATCAAATATTTCATTAGGAAAAATATGTAAACACATAAAACTAATACTCCTATTTTTGTGCCATGTGATATCACAGTGAATTAATCCTCACAGCTCTAATACTGCTATTCAGTATTTGCAAGTGGAAAAATCAAAGCAGAACATATTTCCACAAAGTAGTATGGAAATCTGGAAGGTTTATAGAATTGTATTATTGGAAGTGGCTTTGAAAATTATTCTTTCCAATCTTTTGCCTCCTGAAAATAAAAACTCTATGTCATCACTTCTTACCTTCAGAGAAAGATAATACATAATCCAGAAAACACATTATGTCAAAGCTTATAATTTAATTTGTTTTCTTAATAGCTAATCAAAATTTCTCCTTTTAGTTAAAAAAATTAATTCTATGATTATTGAGTTAATGTGGTATAATTCATTTAAAATGTGGTGTACAAAATCAAATTACTAAATAGCCTTTGGAGATTTTATTTAAATTAAAATTCTTTTATATATTGTCAGGATTAAAGTGAATAAAAGCATCTGAGATAAGGCCCTTATTTTATGTCTCTCAAAAATAGCTGATCTGTTAGTACTGGGTTCCAAGGAAAGTAAGTGCTTTAAAGGTTATGAGAAGCAGCCTCTTTGAAAACTCTTCTTAAGAATCTAGGAGTGAATGGGGTGAACGTGGTGGCTCATGCCTGTAATCCCAGCACTTTGGAGGCCGAGGCAGGCGGATCACGAGGTCAAGAGATGGAGACCATCCTGGCCAACATGGTGAAACCCCGTCTCTACTAAAAATATAAAAATTAGCTGAGCGTGGTGGCACATGCCTGTAGTCCTAGCTACTCAGGAGGCTGAGGCAGAAGAATTGCTTGAACCTGGGAGGCAGAGGTTACAGTGAGCCAAGATTGTGCTACTGCACTCCAGCCTGGTGACAGAGTGAGACTGTGTCTCAAAAAAAAGAATCTGGGAGTGAAATTCTCATACTAAACAAAAGTAAATAAAAAAAGTCATACATATGTGTGTGTGTGTGTATTACATACATTGTAAAGGTCTTGACTATAGACTATTTAAAGTCTAACGGCTTTCCCTCCCTGAGGCTCTGTTGGATAGGCACCAACCATTCCTTCTCTCTGTGACACTCTTACTCATGCATTGGTGACTATCTCTGCCCCATTCTTTTTGCTTTTTCATCTAATATTTTTCATTATAAAACCTCATTGGCCCTTTTCAGCACCATGATTCTCTAAGTCTAGTTAAGATGAAGTTACTGAGGGGCCATTATCTCTAGCAAAGAATGATGCTCCCTTCTGTTTGAGTCCCTGGTAGTGTGAAGAGAGAGCTGAGGATCACTCTGCCTCCCCACATCCATTAAATGGCATCAGTGGTGAGTGTGTCAGCACACGCTCTCCTTCTTGGCACTGTGGGGTTCCTCACAATGCACTATCACTCTTCAGGGGCTCCTTCAGAACACCTTCGGGGTTCCTGGTGAATGGGGAGGTGAGGAAGGCTTGCACCTATGATGGGCCGGACTTCGTATGTGCTGCCCTGACTTTTTACAAGCATCACATTCGTCCTCTTTGAATATAGGTTGCATCTAGGTAATGAGAGATGTGAGGGAAGATTTTACTGCCCTGGTTAGTGATATCTTGATCACACAGCTTTTATCTCCCTGTACCCTGATCATGAACTCCCCTCACCTTTTTTCCTTGTATATTCCCACTGAATAGCTATAAAATATGTAGTATTTAATAACAAAATACATACCCTACCAAAGATGATCTGATTGAGTAAGGCAGTAAGTATAGCAGTATGTTTAAAACAATATTCATAATTATCTTACTTTCCATCATCTTTTACATTTCAGCCACATCATTGTAGAGGGCAATACTGTCCAATGGAAATGCAATGTGAACCACATACATAATTTTAAATTTTCTAATAGCCACACTTTTAAAAGCAAAAAGAAATCAGAAAAATTAAATTTTATAGTACTTTTATTAACCAAATGTTTTCAAAATATTATCTTTTCAATAACCAACAAAAACATTACTGATGATATTTTAAAATTATTTTTATCTTCTCTTTAGAGTTCTTTGTCATGTAAGGCTAATCAAGATTGTCTAACCATATCTTATTGCCAAATTATTTGAAATTAGCCACAGAGTATTTGAAATGTTAACTTTCATTCACTGTCATTATGCTGAACCTTGAGATATTAAGTAATGATGGTGTAAAACTATCATGATTAGCAAGATATTTAAAATTATTTTTTATTTCTTCACTTCCTTTAAATTTTCTGTTTTGGTATATGAATTAAACAAATGGTTTAGTAATATGCACTATAAATAAATAAATATGTATTTTTAATGCAGGTTCAAAATTGAAAGGGTTATATGATCAAAAAAGTTTAATGACCAGAGGCATATAGGTAAGGTACAGATATTTCAGATTAGTTTTTCAGGTCCCTCTTTCTTGCCAGATATTGACCCCATTGAAACTACCAATGCTTTTGCTCATGGTTCCTCTAAATCAAGGCCATCAACTAAAAGCCAGATTTTTTTTCTCTTGTTTCCTTGGACCCAACATACTCATTTCCTTTTCATTTCTATGATTTTGTTCAAGCTTATTTTCTAGTTTGCTTCTCTCCTTCCCCTTTTCACCTATAAAAATATTCATCTTTGATAATTGAGAACAATTTCTATCTCCTGGAAATCATCCTTGATCACTGCATCCTATATTCCTATCTTTCTAGCTGAATTCTTTTTTTTATTTTAATATTTCCTCTTATTTTTTAAAATATATATTTTATTGTGTTTTAGGTTTTGAGGTACATGTGAAGAACATACAAGATTGTTGCATAGGTACATACATGGCAATGTGGTTTGCTGCCTTCCTGCCCGTCACCTATATCTGGCATTTCTCCCCATGTTATCCCTCTCCAACTCTCCACCCTCCGCTGTCCCTCCCCTAATTAGAATGGCGATCATTAAAAAATCTAGCTAAATTCTTATTTTTTTCTCGGTGCCATTCTTGGAGACATCTATTTATGTACTACCTTCTATTACTATTTATAATTTTTTAGTGTGTATATATTCACAACTAAGTAGAGACTATATATCTTTTGTGTGAACATTTACTGTCTGTTATAATGTAGAGCACTATATAATATCATGCAAGTAAACACTAATGGAAGCAGAATTGAAATTTAAATTCTCCTGTTGATTTGACTTTAATCATCCTCATCAGCATGGTCTATTTTAGGCTCCATATTCTAGAGTGATTTTATTGATTGATGTATGCATATTCTGTGGAAAGATGGATTTAATAAATTATTAATTACTTTGTTAAGCCAAAGAATTTTCGTGTTATCTCACCTCAGAAGTACCCAGTTCTTTTATTCTTAAACAACTTTGCAAGAGAGAGAGACAACTTTGATTTTTTTTTTCAAGGGCTTATTAAACTTGGCCATATCTATATAATGTATAACTTCTTAGTTTGCTATCACAATCCAGCAGGAATGAAAATATGGCATGGCTGCCGCATTGTGTAGCCAAAATGATAACATTTAACCTCTGTTGAGGGAATGGGACAAATCTGACAAATCAAAGACTAGCCTGGCCCAGGTTTCAGTTTTATGACACCATATAGTCATCACTTAATTCTTATTCTGCCCATGTTATTCATAAATTGTCTATTCTACACATTTTTGTGG
This sequence comes from Cacajao melanocephalus, assembly GCA_963573385.1. Taxonomy (NCBI): domain Eukaryota; kingdom Metazoa; phylum Chordata; class Mammalia; order Primates; family Pitheciidae; genus Cacajao; species Cacajao melanocephalus. Next base: position 19,956 of record CAUYLG010000237.1, on the reverse strand, counting down.
TATCTCTCTAGAATATTTTTGAAGAAAATTACGTTATTTTATAATATATATTAGATTTGAGCACAGTGATTGGGATTCAAGTGAAAAACTACCGAAAAATTATGGAAATTATTTGACAAAATAAGGCCCGACTAAGTAAAAGCATGAATTATTTCACTGATTCCCAAGCCCGGTTGCACATCAGGATCACCTGAAGAGCTTTCATAAAATGCACATATCCAGGCTCTCCTTAGACATGTTGAATCAGACTTTCCAGATTGGGAATCTGTGTTTTAAAATCTCAGTTTAGAAATTCCTTTTTCTGCTCCTAGTTTCACATATTGTTATAGCACAACATGCTTCATATCATCGCTTGAGTTCTACGCGTAATACTTGTCAGTGGTCAGACAAGCCGGAGTGGCACTTCTGGCCTGCAGCAGAGTGCACAGGTTTTATAGACAGGCTTGAGGAGGTGGTGTCTGATTTACGTAGGGCTCAAAGATTGGTTGGACCAGGTGTGACATTTACATAGCCTGCAGGGAAGCCTGCCATACCACCCTGATCTTATTATGTAAATGGAGTCTTTGCCTGGCCTTTGCCCATGTTGTCTGGTCCCCAGACTGCACATGTGATTGTCAAGGAAAAGGGAAGATGGATTCACCATGAACATGCCTAGTCCCCAGGTAGCTCCTTTCTTACTGGCACAACTGCTGGCATTCACCCTTGCAAGCTTCTAGCTTGCCTTTCTATGTCTGCACATCAATTTTACAGGCTGCTGTTTGTTAGAAAAGAAAATGATTTGGGGACTGCTTTTCACTAAAAAGGAAATCTTACTAAGGATCTCCTTAATCTCACTGTCTGCCTAAATAATTTCTTTTTACTCCTATATCACTCGTATGTCTGGGAATTGTGTTTAAGGTTGTAGTGTATGTAGGACCAACTTTTTCCTCCCCTCAAACATGTGTATAAATTTAGGAGATACAAAAGTGCAGTTTTGTTACATGGATATATTGCATAGTGTGAAATCTGGGCTTTTAGTGTACTCATCACCTGAATAGTGTACATTGTGCCCATTAAGTAATTTCTCATTCCTCACCCCCTCCCACCCTGCCACCCTTCCGAGGCTCCAATGAGTATTATTCCACATTCTGTGTCCATCTGTATTCATGTATACCCTTCATTTAGTTCCCCTTATCAGTGGGAGAATGTGGATCTTAACTTTATGATTCTGAGTTGTTTTACTTAAGATAATGGCCTTCAGTTGCAATCATTTTGTTGCAAAAGACAGGATTTCATTCTTTTTTTTATGTCTGAATAGTTTTCTATTGTGGATATATATATATATAAATCACAATTTCTTTACTCACCCATTGGTAGACGTTTAGGCTGATTCCATGACTTTGCTATTATGAATAGTGCTGCAGTGAACATTCAAATGCAGGTATTACAGGGCCAGTATTACGCACTGTTCCCCACTCAAGTGATAATTATGACCATCACATTCAGTAATATTTCTTTACTAATTAGATACACATTGTACATAGATACAGAATATAAAGACAAGATGTTAACGTTTACTGCCTACTAAGTACCAACTTAATTTTAGCCAATTTAGTCCTTTGAGGTTGGTTTTTCTTCTCTCTTTTTTTTTTCTCTTTTACTAATGAGGACTCTAAAGCCCAGAAAGTAACTTGGTTGGCCAGGTGCAATGGCTCACACTTGTAATCCTAGCACTTTGGGAGGCTGAGATGGAAGATTGCTTGAACCCAAGAGTTCAAGACCAGCCTGGGCAACATAGAGAGACCCCGTATCTATTTAAGTAAAATAAAACAAAGTAACTTGTCTGAGGGCACCCAAGTAATAACCACTAGAGCTATGTTTATGTGCCACACATGTATGAGTCCAAAATCAATGATATTTCTACTTTGGCATACCATTGCAACCAGAAGTTACTTATACATTGATAATTAATCTCTTCCTTGAGAATTGGAAAGAATAATGGACCAAATGATGACCAAGCAGTGTTGAAATTCTATTAAGCCTTATAAATGTTTAAAGTAGCACACACTAAGGAATGAAGGCATGGTTGTCATACTCAACTGTATGAAAGCACTTTGGAATATTTTATTGCCAAGAAATAATATACTGTGCCAGCATAATGTTGTATCAGATTATGAGTAATTCTTTTCTTTAAACTTTATTTATTTATTTATTTTTGAGACCGAGTTTCGCTCTTTTGCCCAGGCTGGAGTGCAGTGGCACAATCTCGACTCATTGCAACTTCTGCTTCTTGGGTTCAAGTGATTCTCCTGCCTCAGCCTCCCAAGTGGCTGGAATTGCAGGCACCCACCAATGTGCTTGGCTAATTTTTGTATTTTCAGTAGAGACGAGGTTTCACCGTGTTGGCCAGGCTAGTCTCAAACTCCTGACCTCGTGATCTGCCCGCCTCGGCCTCCCAAAGTGCTGGGATTACAAATGTGAGCCACTGCGCCTGGCCTCTTTAAACTTTTTAAAACTAATGTCCTTGAGCCATATGATTGTGAGTAATTCTTATTCACTATTCTGAAGCTTTTCTCTCTTTCCCCATTTCTGTTATTGTTCTTTCACTGAATGAAAAAAATAAGTTGGGAAAATAAGAATGTAAAAGGGAAGTGAAGAGAGAAGTTTCCTGAGAGGGAGCATCTCAGAGCTTTTCAAAATGCAAGTTATTGTGTCACCTTATCTAATATTTGCAGTAAATGCAATAGATACTGTGTAAGCCTGTAGTATCTGTTATAATCTAGCTTCTTTTTTCCTTAAAATAAGAAGGGCTTTTTAAACTTTGGAACATTATTTAAATGTGCAGTGTTTTAAGTTTATATTATATCCTAATATCATTATTGTGTTTTGTTTTTACTGTCAGTATATGACATAGTGATATGGTAATGAAATTTTCTCAAATTCTTGATCTCAATTCAAAGAAGATTGGGTTTGAAAGCTTTGCTCTACCTTCTTGTTTTCAAAGATAGATTTAGATGTGAATCACATTATTTGCAAATATATTCTTATTCTTTGAAAGTCTTGATTTAAAACAAGTTATACACAAAATGAAGTAAATTAACCTCTGATGACTCAGTTCATCTTTTTAGAAAAAATGTCAACATTTATGAAGAAATTATGTTTTTCATTTGCATACTTTTCTATCATGAGGATTATAAAAACATTCGGGATTTAAAAAAAATCTCTTTCTATTTCAAGTAGTAAAATAATAAAATTTTCCTACAGACATGTTTTCTTCCTATAAAAAATACTGCAGCACAGCAAGGCACATAGGAAATAATTACAGAGCTTGGTGAATGAGTAAAAAACTTTGTGGCTTAGTAATATGAATGGGAATTATTATGTATATCTCTTCCTACCTTTTTGTTTCCTTCAAAGGAGTAACCATTAGTAGATAGTATTTTTTAAGGTCCCCAAATATTGCTTACTTCATAACCTTACAAGAAAAATGGCAATGTTTGTGTTTACTTGATGTTGAAATCATGTTACTCATGTTACTCATTCTTTTTGTGTTTATATCTTATCAGCTCCCTGGGGCTTCAAGTGTGGGGCAACTATCACCTATTTTCTACAGGAGTTGTGCCAGTATCCAATTTACTCTTCAGTGGCAATAGGTCACCGATTCCATGTGTTGAAAATTAATCACCATTATAACCATAATAATGATGTTGAAATACCTGTTCTATCAACTGCTAGTTCTTCTCAGCCAGTGACCATGGGCATACAAACCTTAGGAACAATTTTACAGAGAAATGAAGTGACGAAATGTTGACAGTTTGTATTCTAGAAATGCTTGGTTTAAGAAGATGTATTAAAATTGCCTATTTTAGTCTCAGTTTTTGAAGATTCATTCAGAGGTGGTTCAGTGTGAGCATGAAAATATACCCATTGAAAGAAATCGGGTGTTCAGCACCCTGCCAGCTGTACTTAGCAGGCAGTTCCTGTAATTTGGAAGTGTTATTTCCTGAGAAGGCTATTTTCCCTGTCACTAGGGATAAATCTGCATGTTGAAGGAACTACCTAGGTTGCAGCAACTGCCTTCGAAAAAGTACTTGTAATCGTTTTTGAGGTAATACCATCAGGATTAATTCCTTAAGGGATAGCCATCTGCTACCTGCCTTCTCTCCACATACACATTGTAGTAATAGATAGAGCTTAACTTTATATGTCTCTTTGATACCTCAGTTTCCTGTCTATAGACAGATTCTATCAGAAATGGAGTCTTTTTGGGTGGAATAAAATATTAAGACACTTCTGCTTACTTTTGTTGTTATTCTAGGCAAAAGTTTGAGGCGGGGGAGTTGCTTTGTAGTTTGTTTTTAAATTCTGTAATATTAAGCAACCATGACAAATAGAATATTTCAAGCTTTCAGGACATTTGGTCAGTATCAAAAATAGTTAAATATACTCATTGACAAATTCCTAATTTTAGTTAAGGGGGAGATAATAGATACGTATATTTTTATTTACTGCTATATATTTTCTACCCAAAGAAGAGAGGTCAATGTGTGATTTTTTAAAGAATGAATTAGTAGAACTGCATTATTTGGCTATGTAATTCTATGTTTTGCTTATTTGATTTTGGGTAGAAATCTTTTTTTTCTAGGAATTAGGACAATTTAAGGTGAGAGATAGAGCATTTTACATTTATTGTTGGACATCTACTGTAGAGGGAAAACTTTTCAACTGTTAACACACATTTCTTTTAAAGGCATGACAATCATTCTCTACTGGCAATAAAAGATCAGAATCTGGAAAAAAACATTTTAATTCTTTGGTGTTTGTGAGGTGATGTTTTTTTATGTGACATTCTTTTGTTGTTAAAATAGAAAAATAAAATTAAAAGTTTGTATATTAGTAAGGAGAGGTTGTAGCCAGAATGGAAAATCTCACAGAATCATATATTTTAAACTTTTATTTTAGAAGGTGATTATAGCTAATAATGTCTATCCTTCTCTGAGTAATTTGCCCACATAATTGCATGGGATAACTGAAAATTACATTTTAGGATGTTAATTAAAACCTTGAATTTAAGTCAGAATAAAATACCGAAAAATAACATAGGGAAGAAAAGCTGAATAGCCATCTTACTGCATAAAATTAAAGAAATATAGGGAGCAGAGATGGTCAAAATTACCATATAGCATAAAGTAAAATGCTGATTTTACAAGTTTTAAAGTCAATGTCAGTGCCTGAAACAGAATGACAAAATAATAGAAAAGTAGTTTTTCCTTGTATATTTCTAGTTTTACATGTTGTGAAATACTTTTTGTGAATGAAACATACTATGAACTTTTAATATAAAGTCATTAGTGTAAAAATGGGGACTGGAAAAAATAGGTTGAAGTAGCATGTGGATTTTATGTATCTGTCCCTCAACTTGTATAAACTTCACCTTGTTTGTTTGCATTTGTGTGTCAGAGGCACACAGATCAGGATCAGGAGATACAGGGGTTTCAAAATGAAGGAAAAATGCTAAAAAGGCAGGAATAATCCATGATGGCTGTAGAACTGAGGCCTGTGTCCAAGAGCAACATCTGGTCTCATTGAGTGCCTTAGAATAATCGCAAATATATCATGGTTCTTTATATAAATGTGGCAATAATTTTATTTTTCAATTCCAATATTAATAGAATATTATTTCTTTGTAATTGTGAAATGTGTTACTTCTTAATCTTTGGTTCAAATATAAACATATTACTCCATACATATTTTGTTAGGAGGAAGTTCAGTTTATTTTATGGTTTGTGTTTCCATATAGTTATTAATTTACCTAAACTCTATTTTTGCCAGAACTTAAGTCATATCAATTCATTTATTTACTTATCCCTTCAGCCCATATTATTAATATTGGCTAGGCTTAACATAGATCAGATTGTGAAAAGAATTAAAATAAGGTTTCATTTACAAGGACATATTTAATAGAATGTTATGATTTTGGTTTGGTAAGCAAAGATTTGTAGATTTATATTGAAAAAATTGTGTGTGTGTGTGTGTGTGTGTGTGTGTGTGTGTGTGTTTGTGTGTGTGTGTGTTTAGGCAGTCACTCTAGTATCACTGGCACTGGATTCTTATTTTTATAGCTCCTGTTCATTTATTGGGGAGGGAAGACATCCTTATTACAGTTCTTGTCAGAGAAAATTTGATAAACATCCCACAACTCAGCTATTTATGTGACTATTCTGCTCTACACTTGAAAAAAGGTATCAAATAGATTTCTTTTGGGAAGAAATTTCAAATCCCTTAAATAGTGAGATTAATTTACAGGGTATTTGATTCTTCTTGCATAGCTTCTATGGGTCTGCAATAGTTAAATTTTAGCTTCTTTTATTAAATAAGTAAATTGCAGATAATAGGTATGTCATCTGGCATAATGAGTGGTGAACAGCACAATCCTTCACAAGTCTTAGTTGTCTTTATACTTGTCTGCTCCATGCTCATTCCTTGGCATTGGCTTATTTCTGAGGACTGTCGAAGTGTGTGAATAACTCAATAAGTATATTTCTCTTTGTTCATGGTTCACATATTTTCCTGGAAAGTTATTGCTTAGTAGATTTACTGTCAAATATACTTTTGGGTATGTCTAAAAACCCTTAGAAAGGGTTTCCCTTAGAAAGTTCATTGGGAATTCATTGCCGTCCCATAATCAAAGTTGCTATAAGATATAACTTACATGTTACAACATATAAGTAATGTCTTCCTTTCCTAATTCCTATAGTACTTTCTTTGTGGGCATCTTGGGCATAACTCACATTCTGTCTACTTTTGCTGCTCAATTTATGTGTAAGTGTGTATAACCATATGCAGAATATACATGAACACACATAACTGAATACGTTGTTGCTATTATTTTGAATAAAGTAGTATTTGTTAGACCAACTAAGAGTAAGGAAAGTAACAGTTTCCGTTTTACTTTTACTTAGTCATTCTCTGATGCACTTTCTTTATGTAGATCTGAGTTTCTGACCTAATGATTTTTCTTCTGTCTGAAGAACTTCTAACATTTCTTGCAAGATAGTTCTACCGGCAGCAAATTCCCTCAATTTTTCTTTGTCTGAGAAAGTTTTGATTTCTTTTTTATTTATGAAGAATAATTTCACAGAGTACAGAATCTATTTTGATGGTCCTTTTCCTCTCAGCACTTTAAATATTTCCCTCTAGTTTATTCTTGTTTACATGCGTTCTGAGAAGAAATTAGATGTAATTCTTATTCTATTTAGATTGTTCCTCAATAGATAAGGTGTTTTTTCCCCTCTCATCTCTTTCAAGATTTGTGTTTATATTTGATTTTCTGAAGTTTGAATGTGATATGTATGCCTGGGTGTAGTTTAGGGGTGTTTATCCTACTTCGTATTTGTGCGTGGTTTGGTGTCTGACATTTATTTTGGAAAATTCTCAGTCATCATTGTTACAAATATTACTTCTGTTCTTTTTCTCTTTCTTCTCCTTCTCATATTCCCATGACACATGTTACACTTCTGCAGTTGTTTCACAGTTCTTAAATATTATATTTTTTTCTTTTCTGTAATTTTTTTCTCTAGTTTTCAGTTTTGAAAGTTTCCATTGTCACATTCTCAAGTTCAGAGATTCTTTTCCTCAGCCATGTCTGGTCTACTAATGAGTCCATGAAGGCATTCTTCATTTGTGTTACAGTGTTTTTAATCTCTAGCACTCCCTTTTAATGCTTTTTTAGAATTTCTATCTCTTTGCTTACATGAGTCATCTGTCCTTGCATATTGTATACTTTTACTATGAAAGCTCTTAGCATATTTATTACAGTTTAAAAAATCCTGGTTTGATAATTCCAACATTCTTACCATATATGACTCTGGTTCTGATTCTTGTTCAGTCTCTGAAACCATGTGTTTTGCTTTTTAGTATGCCTTGTAATCACTTTTGAGAGGTGGGCATGATATACTGGGTAAAAGGAACTGTGGTAAGTAGGCCTTTAGTAATGTGGTGGTAAGGTGTGGGGAGAGGAGATTTCTAGAATTCTATGATTAGGTCTCAGTTTTTGGTAAGCTGTGGCCCTCACCAGTGCTTCTTTTTTTCCCCTTTTCCTTAAGTAGGATAACATGGCTAGAGGAAGATTTCTCTTTTCACAGGTAGATTAGGCTCTGAAAAAATCTCAACAGGCTAGGCTCTGTGAAATAGATTCTCCTAATGGAGGCTTTGTTGACAAGAATAAAATGCTGTTGTTATTTCAAAATGGCTTATTTCCCTTCCTTCACCTGAAAGCCTTTTTTCCAGTATGCACTGTGAGCCCCTGGCAGAACTCCTAGAGGTAAAACTCACAAAAATGTGGGTTCCCCATGACTGGGTTCCTCTGGAGTTTTTGATTCTCATTGTTCTCTCTACTGAATCTCCAGCAATTCATTAACTACAGTTCACGTTTTCCTATCCTGGCACTGGTTTCTGCTGAATTCCAGTAAGTTTTGATTCTCTGTGTCTTCCCGTTTGTCTCTCCAATTTTTGGAGCAGTGATTTGTCCCATTACCTCACTTCTCTGAAAGATTTAAGAAGATCAACATCTTATCTGTTATATATGTAATTCAGGGATCATTTCTAGGATACATGGTAAGTACAGGGGGTGTTTGATGTGCACTATTGAGATGTCATCTTGGCAGCAGCTTCTCTCTATCTCATGCTCCTTTTATATATTTCAGTGCTACCTGGTCTCCTTTTCACACTGATAGTTTAGGAACTGGTATTTTGGAACTATTGCTTTATTTATGCATCTGTCTGAACCCTGGCCTCTGAGGAGGGGGAATATTAGAAAAGCTACAGTTCTTTTTTATTGCCTAATACTTTAGTCTTCTCCTGAAGGTACATCCTTAATATCTCCTCACGACTTCCTATGGTTTTAATCATCTTTGCCCAAGGAATGGGGATGATTGGTGGATGTTACAACATAGAAGAAGAGAGATATAAAGTTGATGTTGTGACTGTCCCCTTAGTTGAAGTAAAAGGAGCTAAAAATATTTAATCCCTACACTTTCCATTGTGTAGCTTTGCTCCTCGACTTAACCTCAGCCCTTCAATTTTTGACAGGACTCTTCAAAAACCTACATTTTGTCTCTTTACCTGCTCCCACCAAATTTTACCCTATAGGATTTGGTCCCCCTAGAATTCATCTTCCTTTCAACACAAGAAAGTCTTTGAGATGTATGAATCCTATAGCAATTCGCATTGCATGTAGTGTCACTTAAAATAATATCTGGAAGTGGAGAGGAGAAAAATAAAGGTATTTGTTTTCTTTGTGTTTAGGCAAATTCCCTAAGTAGTAGGTGTGGGGTTATTTATTTTTCAGCTGCTGTTCATATTAATTATAATTATATTACAAGAATGTTATACCTTATTTTGACTCTTATTTAACATGTGAATTTGATTTGGGGCCAAAAGCGTTTTAATGTATTTTGTTTCTATTTTACAAATATTTCACTTGATGCCTTAATAACATCCTGCTTCCTACTGTTCTAACAATTAATGGTCTAGTCATCTAATTTGGCTGTAGTTTGATTTTGCTTGAACAAATACTTTATTGAAGCTCTTCTTTACTATGCTGGTAATTTTCTTATGCCTTAAATAGAGAGCCACTCCTTCTTTTGAAAGACCAAAAGTTGGGTGGTCCTGATTATGTAGTACTACGACAATTTAAATGAAAGAGTAATTTTGGCATCCATATTGCTATTTTTAGTTGCTGCAAGTATTGCACATGCCTTTCATAAAGGAAAGACCCCATTCTCTAGGGTTGGCAACATCTTACTCTAGTACCTGCCAAAAATGAAATTCCTGTATGTTACATTGGTATTTTTGGTAAATGTGTTTGCATCCTATGCTCCGCTCCAGCCTTCCTGAAGTATTTGTAATTCCCAGGATGCACAGGGCTTTCTTATGTCTTCATGACTTTCACATGCAGCAACCTGGTCCTACATGGCACATTCCACCTCTCAACTTCATTCTATATCATTTTCTGCACCTGGATGACTCCTGATGTTTCAAAGCTCAGTTCTGATGTCAGATCCCTTGAGAAGGCTCTTTTTGATTCTGTCATCTCCTTCAAGTTTGGATTGAATGTCCATCCTACATTCATACTTGCTCATAATCATCTGTCTTTGCAAGTGTACAGTTTTGTAAACCCCTGTCCTGAATTGTAATCCTGTTGATCTCAGGAACTGTGCCATTTATATCAGCATTGCCAGCAAATAATTAAAGGTTAATTATCAGTTAATGAACTGAAGGAATACTGCTTGTAGGTAATGATTTGAGTATTCATTCTAGATTTTCTGTTGTACTTGGGTGATGTATTCAGGGTTTATCCTTCTATAAAACTACTCGCAAATCCTGTAGGAAGGATGCTTCACTTCTTAATATATTTGTATCTTATTCTAGAACTGTTATCATTGTGATTATTTTTATTTGGCGATGATAATGGACATTGGCAATTATTGGTCATTGTATTTCATGAAAGACCTTCAGCTAGGTGCTTGATATATTTTCTCATTTAGTGCTTATGGGGATTCTTTGTTTTGTCATCTTCGTTATATAATTGAGGAACTGGACACTTGGGGATGCTAAGTTAGTCAATTTCATATCTGCTCAGTGGTAGAGCTGGGATTTGGATTCTAAGTCTGTTATTTAGAGCTCATGCTTTTTGTACTATATATGTTGTCTTTCTTCAGCTGTGTATGGAAATGTTTATGAAAATATGTAGTGCTCATGAAGTGCTTCTGAAGGGTTACCATAAGGATAGTCTCTTTTATGGAAATAGTGTTGCTGGAATGATTTATAGAATGGTTAGTTCAGTCAGCAAGCTTTCTTTATTTCCAATTTATCATAAATAGCTATTTAGTTTTAAATATATTTGATGTTAAATGTATCCATTAAAAAACAACAGAATTAGCATTTTCAAAAACTATATTGATATAAAAATAAAATCTCCTAGACACTTGAATATTACAGCAAATGCAATAATAATACTTAAACTAAAAACAAAATCACATTTGAGATCACACACACACAAAATCCATATATGTTAAGGCATCAAGACAGAACTTTGTGTTAAAAATTCTCTTGTGTTACTAGAGGATCACTTTGGAATTCCCTAAAAATATGAAATTGCAGCTCTGCACAATGTCCAGGATACAGGGTCTGGTTTGCACATTGGTGACAAATCTCTTCCCAGAGCTGCAAAACAATTTGTTTCTGTCATCAGGGGGTTAAAGAACCAGTTTTCTTCCTGTGCTGTTGAGAGACATTTTTTTTCCCTTAAGAGATCAGGGAAATACATCAGAAAAGGAGATTATTCACATTTGCCCCAGTGCTACTAAAATAGTTGTTTGTTTTTCCTCTCTCCAGTGCAGAAGCCTTTCCTATTCTCCACTTATCAAAGAAATTGGAGAACTGAACCTATGTACTGCCACCACTGCTGATTCAGTTCTTGGCTTTTCCCCATATCAATCAGATTTTAACTTGACTGTACAGGGGTCTTTAGTTCAAAGCTCAGCTGAATTTGGTGGTCTTTCTGAAAGTCTTTATGGACATTTGCCAATTTTATAAAACTACTACAGGGTTCAACAGACTTTTCCATTCTTGGCAAGGTTTTACCTCTGAGAGATCTGGGGTAAGAACAGAAAGAATGCTACACAGAGACATGGAAAAACCTATGTGGAAATGTGATGAAGTAGTTTGTATTATATACTTGTTCACTTTGCTCTGCTCTGTAATTATATGAATTTTTCAGGTTGTCTTAAACATAAAATTTACTTTCTTTGAGATTACTGTCATTTTTCTTTCTTTTTTGAGGATAAGTTTCCTTAATAAGGAAATATGTGCCCATTAGTTTTACTTGAACATTTAATATAAACTGAGGAGATATATTGAAAAAATAAAAAATGAAATCTGCTTTTTGATAGATGGCATAGCAAAATATTTTTTCTAATAGTTTATAAAGCAAATACATGTAATTCTTAACCAAAGTGGAATTTAGGGTAAAGAAAATTTTCATTCCATAATCCACCATATTTATTATGGTCAGACAAGCATTAGCTCAGGAAGGACACATATGCCTTTATTTACTTTAAGAAAAATAGAGTGTGCTCACTGTCTTTAATTCCATCTACTTCCCAGGAGAAGAAGTAAATCACCTCAGAATGTTGGGTAGTTAGTCGGGGAGGAATCTCAGGCCCAATTTAAATATCCTGAAGATCTTCTATCACAACAGAATTTATTAACCATATTTATTGATAGGAAAATGAAAATATAGAAAGGGAATTTAATTTGTACTACTAAATCAATTCAGTCATTCATTTACTGTTTTTTAAATTCACTTAATAAATATTTGTTTAATACAAATAAAAACAAGAAGATAAAGCGACTAAGACTGAGAAAATCAGGCAAACAGAAACCAAAAGGAGTAGCTAGGAACCATAATTTTAGTCTCAGAGATTAAATGTGAGATTCTTCAAATGTATTGGTACATGAATTTCTTTAGTCTTAAGGGATTATTCACTGGAGAAAAATGCTACTGAACCAGGATTTTATTTCCCTTCAAGCATTATGTATTAAGCATCTACTATATTCCTTACATTATCTGGTATTGTGGATATAACAGAAACACTACAGTCTTTCTTTAAAGAGCTTATAGCCTAATGGGAGAGAAAAGTAAACACATATTAATTACAAGATGAAAGCTGTGTAATGGAAATTTATCCAAAGCCTAAAAATTAATGACCCTGGGAAGGGTAAAGGGAGGCTTCACAGAGAAGTACACTATTTGAGCTGAGACTTAAAAGCTGAGATGAGTTTTACCAATAGATCCAGCCATTATCCACTAGCTGAGGCCAAATCTAGACTAGAAACACTGGGCTGTGTCCAAGGAATCCCTGAGAGAAGTTCCACAGGAAGGTTTCCAAAGGCATGACAATGAGGGCACAGTATTGGTATATTTGCACTGGGGCAGAAAAAGAAACAATTGCGACAGAAGACGAAATGACAGGTTGTGAATGGAAGAATTTGTAAAGCAAAGAATCCACCAGAGATATAGGACTGCATATAAGGGGAAGCCAGGAGGACATGTTGGCACTTCCAGTACAGAGGAGGCTAAGAACCACTGAGGAATGACTGTGGGATAGGGTCAGTCCAGGGCACATTTTCCTGGACTGGATTCTGCTCTCATAGTTGTTGTAAAGCTGTCAATTCTTGTTGGATACAGAGAAATGGAAGAGAAGACCTTTCATACAGAAAGAACAGTCATTGCAAAAACACCACATAGTACATCAAAGAAACACAACTTATGACCAAATAAAGACTCCATGTGTAGGGGGGAGAAGGTAGAAAAAAATCTGGAACAGTGGCCAGAGGAAGTGCCACATGGGGTTTTGAGTTGATGCTGTAGACAATGAAAAATGCTTGAAGGGTAAATGTTGTCAGCTTTGAATTTTAGATCACTCTGGAACTGCTTTGGAGGAAAATTTCAGTAAGTTGGCATTGGAATCATGGAGCCCCAGTAGGTTACTATTGCATTAGTGCAGACAAAAATAGATGAAGAGCTAGACTAAGACAGTGGTAGACCTGGAAAGAGGGAAGGGAAATCTATATTCTCCAGAAGTGATGGGCTTTGGAAACTTATTCTTTGTGTGGGGTCACACAGAAGTCAAGGAGAAACTCCAATTTCTGGGTAGATAATTGTACCATAACTCTAATTTCTGACTAAAATTAGAGAATGAAGAGGGGCAGGAAAGTTCCATTGGAGCAGGAAAAATGGGGAGAAGAGAAGGAACAATGTGAATGTTTCCTTTCTTACATTTGAGGGATCTGGAGAATTTGTCCACATGAAATTCACAATATTGACCTGGAGATCAGGAGTGATATGAAAGCTAAAACTACATATTTGGGAATCATTACTATTTAGTTTGAGTCACAGAAGTAGGTAAGCCCTTGCAAGAAAAACAGTTAACAGAGAAAAGGGTAAAGGATATGAGCTTTGAGAAACACTAACGTTCCAGGGACAGTGAGAGGAAACGGGGTCTATACATAACAGAATGGGATTATGGGAAGCAAAAGGAAAGAAGTTTCAGGATGCTAAAAACGTAAGCACTCCAGAGAATAAATGAGGCTTCGTGGGTGAATACTAGCTGAATGTCAACCCTGGGTACAGATCACAAATCACTGACTTGGTACCTGGTTGTCTCCAGCCCTGTGATTCAGGAGTGTCAATATAAAAAGAAACCACATTTGATCTTGATGCTAATTTTTGAACATCCCTCCTATACTAGATGTTGACTGAAACCATACAGAATGAAACACAAATAATCTTGGACCTCTAGGCTCTAAGTATAGGGGCATGAAAACATGAATTTGTACAGTCCTGGTGTTCATATTTTTGTGAGAAAAGAAAAGGGAATGAATGGTGACACTTCATTTTATACGATGGAAATAAATGATTTAAAGGAAGTAAACAATGACATGTGAGATAATAAGAAAGCTGATACGTGTGTCTATCTTCTCTATGAGGGTAGGAGCGTCAGTAAGGATGCCATCATTGATCATCTCTGTTTCCATGTCTGATATAGCTTCAACACTGGTTCTGGAACTGCTCAGGTGTGGATGTAGACATTAGGGAGCAAGATAGCTTGTCCTGCATTTTTGGGATTAACAGTCCAAAAACAGTGTTAGGTGTGGGGTTAGGAGCATTTCAGATGGGTAAACTGGACATATACATCCTCAGGTGCAGAGTACCTGGTGACAAGCATGAAGTGTGAAAGGGAGCCACTGAAGCAGAGGAACGTGGGGAGAGTTCACGTTTCATTTGTTGTTTTATGTGGCATTTTGTTAATGTAAAGATGAGGTTAGGCCAGGTGCAGTGGCTCATGCCGCCTGTAATCCCAGCACTTTGGGAGGCTGAGGTGGGTGGATCACTTGAGGCCAGGAATTTGAGTCCAGCCTGGCCAACATGGCAAAAATGCATCTGTACTAAAATTAGAAAAACTAGCCAGGTGTGGTGGTACACACCTGTAGTCCCAGCTACTTGGAAAGCTGAGGCACTGGAATAGCTTGAATATGGGAGGTGGAGGTTACAGTGAGCAGAGATTGTGCCAGTGCAATCCAGCCTGGGTGATAGAGCAAGTCTATGTCTAAAACAAAAGAAAAAAAAGAAAGAAAAGAAAAGATGAATGTGTTGCCATCTTCATTTTTTGAAAGGAATAATTATTTGCCAGTTTTTGAAAGTGTATATAAAGTATTTTGGAATTTTCTTTCTTTACTTGATTGTACAGTCAAACCTTGAACATAACCATGGGCTCAGTTCAGACCACCACAATAAAGTGGATATCTCAGTCAAGCAAATATCACAGTAAAGCAAGTCACACAAATGTTTTGGTTTCCAAGTGCATGCAAAAATTATTTTTACACTATATTATAGTCTAAGAAGTGTGCAATAGCATGTCTAAAAAATATACTTATCTTAATTAAAAATACTTTATTGCTAAAAAAAATTTTTAAAAATGAGTACCATTTAAATTGGTTTTTTAAAAAAATCACCTTACTGAAGGAAGAGAGAGGGATTATGTATAAAGGTAACAGAAAGATTTAAAATTAAAGCTAACAATTTTTGGTGAACAGAAAATAAATGGTGAATAACAATAAGTTAGCAAAAATGGAGGAGTAAAAAGAAGTGGATACTCACTGGTGTCTCTGAGTGCCCTGTAACAGGGCACGGAGTGCTCAGTTCTTCATGAGCCGGTTACCAAGCCTCCTGAATAGCACACGTGCATCACTGAGTTTTAGACCAAGGGCTTTCTGCTGATCTGTGCCTTAAAGGAAACAATGTGGTGTAACTGGAGGGAGAAGAAATACAGAAGATGCGGATATAGTGATGACCTTTATGCTTGTGGCGTTCAGTAGCTACTCTCCTCTTCCACCCTGAATGATGATTGATTCATGCAAACATTTACAAGAAAAGCTCTTCTCAGAAATAATTTGTCCTTGGAATTTATGGCACACACTCAACCTCCCTGTATTTTTTTTGTAGTATTTCAAGGTATGGCTATACTAGGAATAAATATTTGGGCTTTTAATACTGTATGTTTATATGCAGATGCTCCTCTAATTTATGTATGTGTCTGTTTTGCAGATCAGACTGTGCGTTGAAACAAATATAACCTAAACACATTATTTTCTCCATCCACAGACAAAAGTTGTTATTTTTAACCTAAAATGTAAAATTTTAAAAAATGTTTTCTACTATATGCTATAAATAAGTATATTCTTACTTAAGATGTAGGTATTATAAAAATTGGCCATGTACATTATTAGGTTTTTAAGATATGCAGAAAGTTGACACTGATACTTTTCAGATTAAAAGAAAAAGAATGGAAAGAGCTGACCACATGGAATTAGAAGTTAAATGGAATTTTAAAAATTCTGTTACACATTTATCCCATCCTTTGTTCAGTGGTAAGCTGTGTATACATAAGGGTCCCACAGTGAGAAAATGCACAAAATGGATTTATTTTTCAGTATTTTTTGTTTGTTTTGGTAGGACATAAATAGTCACGTTGGTGGTTCTCTTTTGTGTAAAGGCTATCAGTTTCTGGTATTTGTTGGTATGACTTTGCAGATCTCAGTAATATTCCAGATGCTGTTTACCTGAATAGGGGCTGGCATCTCTCTCTAGTTTCTCAGTCTATTTTAGATAAAATCACGTGATGAAAGGGGAGCAATATCTGATCCTCATCTCTTCCCTTTTCCTTTGGGCTTTTCTTCTCCCCACTTCCAGCATTTCCAACTTTCACTTGTCAATGATGAAAAACATGTTATTATCTTACTAAATGACAAGTGGTTAGTTTCCTTTTCTCAGTAAAAATTGATGAAAAATGTAATATCACAGCTCAAAAGATCTGTAATACTGAATTGTTACACTGAGGTATCTAGTCATCTTTGAGGATGAAATAGGAGAAATAGAATCTGTAAATACAGACTTTGTGGAAAATAACTCCTGAAGACCTTTCCCTTAAGTATTTTGTGGAGACAGGTTAAAAAAGGTGTTCTTAGTAACCACCTTATTTTGTTTAATATTCCTTTTTGTCTAAATTGATTCATTGGAACTTATGGTGGATACTGAATTTATCATTATGATTTATACTAAATTTGAAAAAACTTTTTGAAGCACTTATTAAATTTTAAATGGGCCAGTTGTGTAATCCCAACACTTTGGAAGGCTGAGGAGGGAGAGTCTCTTGAGCCCAGGAGTCCAAGACTAGCCTAGGCAGTATACTGAGACCCCATCTCTACAAGAAATAGAAAAAATTAGCAGAGCATGGTAGCCTGTGTCTGTAGTCCCAGCTACTTAGGAAGCTGAGGTGAGAGGATCACTTGAACCTGGGAAGTCAAAGCTGCTGTGAACCATGTTTGTGCCACTGTACTTCATACTGGGCAACAGAGTGAGACCCTGCCCATGCCAACCCCCCCCCCAATTTTTAAAAATAGATATTGAGAATTACACATGAATATAGTCCCAAAGAGACTGGTGAGGTTGAAATTCTCCATTTTGGCAGGAACTTTCATTCCTATTTTTACAGCTAATATTCTCTGCCTGGTGTTAGTAAGATATAGGCTCAAATGCTCTTAGCTATACTTTTCCAGAATAACACTCCTCACATTGATTTTTAAAAATAGTTTCTGAGATAGCTGAATACCTCTTCCAGTGTCATGAACAATCCTATGAGGTAGCTGTTGATGAGCATAACAGTCTTCATGACAAATCTCTCTTGTATACAATTTCAGAATTTCCTAGGATTTTTTGTGGGGGGCGGGGTGGGGACAGAGGAGCAAACTTTAAGGTAAACACTCACTCAACTATCAAAGTAAATACAAATGCCAATGTATTGATTTAAAGTCAGTGTAGTTTGTGGGAAAGTTGACAATTAAGGAGGAGTTGGAATAGAAATCTCACTGTTCATCACTCCCAAATTTTAAGAAATGATGCTTGTGGCTGGTGTCATAGGTCACTGTCACAAGAATCTACTGTAGAAAATTGTGGGATGGGAGTATGGAGGCAAAAAGAGAAAATAATTTGTATAACTCATCAGTATGTTTAGAATTTATGTTTATTATACAGAAATTAACAATGTTCTTTTTCCTGTGTTATCATCCTGATTATGTGAGAGAGATCCCTCATACTGAAAATGTAGAAAACACAGTAGTTCATTCACTAAATGTAATAGAGGATGGTGTCTGACATCCTTAATAATAAGATATTCTTGAGTAAAATTGATAATTAAGATTGTCATAAAATAGTTTTGACAGAAAACTTTACAGCTTCTAGAAACTAACCATGTTCAATAAATGGAAATAAAATTGATAGGTTTCATAAAAGAAGTTGAAGTGCATTTACAAGGAAAAGCTGCTACTTGGTACATTAAAATTTGCTGAAGAAGATTTGGGGTTTTATTTAATTTCTTTACCTTCTGTTTCCTTGGGAGAACCATCCTTAAGGGCAAGTACCAGATCTCTTCCTAGGGTCATTTTACATGGTTTAAAACCAGGAAAATGGCATGTTTCCAAGTGGTGAAGCCTTATTTATCCACCTTTTCATAGCTCTTCACTTTTCTTTCCGTTCTTTCCATTACATATTATGAAATTATTACCAATAAGATTATTTAATGAACTTCTTCCAATTTCTTTGTCATTTAGTTTAAATGCAGTGAGAAAGGAGAATTTAGGTTTCAGAATTTTGTTCGTTTTTTGAGATGGAGCCTCTCACTCTCAAGTACTGTGGCACCATCTTGGCTCACTGCAACCTCCGCCTCCTGGGTTGAAGTGATTCTCCTGCCTCAGCCTCCTGAGTAGCTGGGATTACAGGTGTGTGCCACCATGTCTAGCTAATTTTTGTATTTTTAGTAGAGATGAGGTTTCACCATGTTGGCCAGGCTGGTCTCGAACTCCTGACCTCAATTGATCCACCCACCTCAGCCTCCCAAAGGGTTGGGATTACAGGTGTGAGCCAGTGCACCTAGCCTAGAATCTTTTTATTATAGAAAATTATATAAGTCAGTGTAAAAGTATTTAGAATAGCTTCATAAAATAATTTATCCCCAACCAGCCTCCACAGTGATCAGCATATGGCCCCTGTTCCTACTTACTTCCTCCTACCATTAGGATTATCTTGAAGAAAATCTAAGGTAGAATATCATTTCATATGCAGGTATTTCAGTATTTATCTGTAAGAATTAGGACTCTATTTACCATAACTACAATATCATTATTGCATCTAATAGTATTTTTTATTGAATCAATATCATTATTGCATCTAATAAATAGCAATTTCTTATTATCACTAGATATCCAATGTTTTCCTCTTTCTGATTGTGTTATTAGTATTTAACAGTCATTTTATTTGAATCAGAATTCAAACATCATCTTACAACTGGTTGAGATGTTTAAGTTTCCTTTAATTTGTAGGTTGCCTCTATCTATTTCTCTCTTTTTCTTTTTTTTGCTGTTGTTGAAAAAATTAATTTATTTTGCAGTTTCCCAGATTATAGGTTTTGTCTTTGCATTCCTAAAGGTGTCTTTTAATGTGTTCTCTGTTGTTTCTGTTTCCTTCTAATTGGTAGATAGAGTTAGAGGCTTGATCAAAACTAAGTTTATGTTTTGGCAATAATGTTATGTCGTAATGAGAATTTTGAGCTTGTGTTAGGAGATATGTCTGTCTTATTTTTGCTCTCTCTTGCTCTTCTTTAATAAACATTGATTGGAACCATTAATTCATCAGGGATTGCAAAAAAAGAGAGAGTGATTTCCTTTATAGTTATTTATGTTTTTTTTTTTTTTTTTTTTTTTTTTTTTTTTTTTTTTTTTTTTTTTTTTTTTTATTTTGTATTTGTTTTGAAAACAAGAAGGGGGGGTGTGGGAGAAAAAAAAAACAAAAAAAACAAA
>CAUYLG010000236.1:0-25376 GCA_963573385.1 Cacajao melanocephalus | reverse complement strand
AAACTAGGTGTTGATGGAACATATCTCAAAATAATAAAAGCTACTTACGACAAACCTGCAGCCAATATCATACTGAATGGGCAAAAACTGGAAGCATTCCCTTTGAAATCCAGCACTAGACAAGGATGCCCTCTCTCACCATTCCTATTCAATATAGTTTTGGAAGTTCTAGCCGGACAATTAGGCAAGAAAAAAAAATGAAGTTTATTCAATTAGGAAAAGAGGAAGTCAAATTGTCTCTATTAGCAGATGACATGATTGTATGTTTACAAGACCTTATCATCTCAGCCCAAAATCTCCTTAAACTGATAAGCAACTTCAGCAAAGTCTCAGGATACAAAATCAATGTGCAGAAATCACAAGCATTTCTATACACCAATAACAGACTAACAGAGTTCACTAAATCATAAGTGAACTCCCATTCACAATTGCTACAAAGAGAATAAAATACCTAGGAATACAACTAACAAAGGATGTAAAGGACCTCTTCAAGGAGAACTACAAATCACTGCTCAATGAAATAAGAGAGGACACGAATGGAGGAACATTCCATGCTCATGGTTAGGAAGAATCAATATGGTGAAAATGGCCATACTGCCCAAAGTAATTTATAGATTCAATGTTGTCCCCATCAAGCTACCAATGACCTTCCTCACAGAACGGGAAAAAACCACCTTAAACTTTATATGGAACCAAAAGAGAGTCAGCATAGCCAAGACAATCCTAAGCAAAAGGAACAAAGCCAGAGGCAACATGCTACCTGATTTCAAACTATACTACAAAGCTACAGTAATCAAAACAGCATGGTACTGGTACCAAAACAGAGAAATAGACCATTGAAACAGAACAGAGGCCTTGGAGGCAATGCCACACATCTACAACCACCTGATCTTTGACAAACCTGACAAATACAAGCAATGGGGAAAGGATCCCCTGTTTAATAAATGGTGTTGGGAAAATTGGCTAGCCATGTGCAGAAAACAGAAATTGAACCCCTTCCTGACACCTTACACTAAAATTAACTACAGATGGATTAAAGATTTAAACATAAGACCTAACACCATAAAAGCCATAGAAGAAAACCTAGGCAAAACCATTCAGGACATAGGCATAGGCAAGGACTTCATGACTAAAACACCAAAAGCATCGGCAACCAAAGCCAAAATAGACAAGTGGGATCTAATTAAACTCCAGCGCTTCTGTACAGCAAAAGAAACAATCATTAGAGTGAACCAGCAACCAACAGAATGGGAAAATATTTTTGCAATCTACCCATCTGACAAAGGGCTAATATCCAGAATCTACAAAGAACTAAAACAGATTTATAAGAAGCAAACAAACAAACCCATTAAAAGTGGGAGAATGATATGAACAGTTTTCAAAAGAAGACATTTATGAGGCCAACGAACATATGCAGAAATGCTCATCATCACTGATTATTAGAGAAATGCAAATCAAAACCACATTGAGATACCACCTCACGTCAGTTAGAATGGCAATAATTTAAAAATCTGGAGACAACATGCTGGTGGGGATGTGTAGAAATAGGAACACTTTTACACTGTTCGTGGGAGTATAAACTAATTCAACCATTGTGGAAGGCAGTGTGGTGCTTCCTCAAGGACCTAGAAATAGAAATTTCATTAGAACCAGTAATCCCATTACTGGGTATATACCCAAAGGATTACAAATCATTCTATTATAAAGACACATGCACATGTATGTTCACAGCAGCACTGTTTACAATAGCAAAGACCTGGAACCAACCCAAATGCCCATTGGCAATAGACTGGACAAGGAAACTGTGGCACATATACACCATGGAATACTATGCAGCCATAAAAAACAATGAGTTTGTGTCCTTTGTAGGGACATGGATGAATCTGGAAACCATCATTCTCAGCAAACTAACACAAGAACAGAACATCAAACGCTGCATGTTCTCACTCATAGGTGGGTGATGAACAATGAAAACACATAGACACAGGGAGAGAAGCATCACACACTGGGGTCTGTTGGGGGCAGGGTCAAGGGAAGAACAGTGCGGGGGTGGGGAGGTTAGGGAGGGATAACATGGGGAGAAATGCCAGATGTAGGTGATGGAGGGATGGAGGCAGCAAACCACACTGCCATGTGTGTACCTATGCAACAATTCTGCATGATCTGCACATGTACCCCAGAACTTAAAATACAATAAAAATAAAAAAATAAAAAGGAGAAATAATCAATGAAAGTGAACAACAGTAATTACAATCTCAACATTCACCTAACAAGAGAGGGTAAACTGGCTGCTACTAAGCCAATTCTGTCTTATAAACATGTGTTCTTTTTCCCCTCCACACTATACATATATGTATATCACATGTAATATATATGTAACATATATTTTTTTAACAGAAAATTATTTGTTGCCAACACTTAAAATTCATAAAATGTCACATAAAATAAGATTTCTAGCTTAACCTTGACAAATAGAAAGATTTGGTGCCACCGGGCTGGTCTTCCCACAGCCAGCTAGAGTTGAGTAGTGGTGACCCTTTCACATGGGGCATATCTTCCCGATTATCCACCATCCCTCCGTGTCTGCTTCACCCATTCACAACCTGTCTGTCCCCATGGACATTTGCATTTGAAACCCATAGTCTGATCCTTAACCTGGAAAAGGAGGATCCCTGGAAACTCAGCCAGGACCCAGGGAGAGAAAATGCCTGGAAACAACAAGGCTTTGTTTTCCAGTGAGAAAGCTGAAGAGCCACCTGAGGGCGGTGGAACTCAATGTCCTTGTGATGGAGAGCTAAGTGGATCCTGCTGAGGTGAGAGTGTGTGGTTCCAGCGAGGCTGGCTATAACCAACCTGAGGCTGAGGTCACCCCAGCTGCTCCTGGCGCCTGCAACTCTGTTTATTTCATTCTGGTTCATACCAGAGATTTATTTTTATGAACAGTGAATATTTTTTGTAACATTCTCTCATTTAACCTTCATTATCAAAGTCTCTGCCCAAAGCCCATATAAGTACCATTATTGCCCATATAACATTTTCCAACACAAACCATTTAAGGCATTTTTTTTCCATTTTTATTTATTTCTCTTCTGTTACATTTCATTTGAAATGTGCATGGGGGAGAATGTGTCTTGTTTTTATGTTGTCTCATACAGACCATAAGCCCTAATGGTGGGGGCTGCCTATTTCCGAGGTTAATAAGCGATGGGGACATTCATCATATGGAGCAAACAACAAGGATACGCTGGCCCCTTTAAAAAGTACTAGAAAGGAGTTGTGTATGACTGAGGAAATTGAAAGGAAAATAACCCAGCTTCTTTGTGTCTTCTGAAAGCCAAGAAAACAAGAAGCATGGTGGCTCCAGAACAGGAAGCTGGGAGGATTAGGAGTACAGTGCTGTAGGCTTGCTCCTCAGATCACCCATTAATAAGCAGATTCTCCATGGAGACTGACAGTATGCTGTGTATCCCTGAATCCTCCATACCTGGCCAGTGTCTGATGCACGGTGGGTAAACAGTTTATACCATGGATCTTAGAAACTCAACTGACATAAGCAAAAATGGTAATATATTGGCTCACATAATTGGAAAGTTCAAGATCTTCAGGGATAGCTGTATGCAGAAACTAAAAGTGTCTGGTATGATCTGAATGTTTCCCCCAAAATTCATGTATTGAAATGTAATCTGCATTGTGGTATTAAGAGGTAGGGCATCATGAGGGCCCCACTCTCATGAAGGGAGTAGTGCCTTATCAAAAGGCCAGAGGCAACTAGGCAACTAGCTTAGGCCTTTTTTACTCCTCCGCTCTTTGGCCATGAAGGGACATAGATTTTGTCTCCTTTTTGCTCTTTTGCCCTTTGTCATGTGAGGATGCCACCATGAGGAGACACCATGGATGGATGCCAGGCCCTCACCAAACACCAAATCTTATGGTACCTTGGTCTTGGATATCCTGGCCTCTGGAACTGGGAGAAATAAATTCCTATTGTTTAGAAATTACCCAGGCTCAGGTATTTTGTTGTCACAGCAGAAACGGATGAAGGCAGTGTCTTTAGTTTCTCTGTCTCTGTCTCTCCGAATATGCACTCTTCTTTTCTCTCTGTTGGTTTTACTTTAAGCAGGCTTTCTTCTTTGGGTAGTCAGATGTTCATCAAGAAGCTCTATGCTTACATTCCTACAAATTCAATAACTCCAATGATAGTGTAAGGAAGGAAGGAAAGAAGGGAGGGAGGAAAAAAGAATGTAAGAAGGAGAGGGAAAGAATAAGTCTTTTCTTTCAGCATTTTCATCAGAGGTCCTCATATCAATCATCTCAATAGCCCAGTTTGGATCCTTGAACAAAGGACTATGGTCAGAAGTAAGAAATGCATTCATTCGAAGGTAAGCCAAGGGTTAGCCTACCCTCCCCACAGGGGCCGAGACTGGGAAAGGTGAAATGCATTCTGTGCGGGCATAAGCAGCAGACACCCACCACAGAAAGGGTGGATGACACTATTGTTCAAAGACAACAGCCAGCTAAGAAAACTGGCAAAGTCAATTTAATTCATTGCCGCAAACACTACTGCCTCTTTTATGTGTTAAGATTGTGCTAAGGCCTGAGAAGGCAAAGCTGCAAAGCCATTGACAATGATCTTGACAAACGTAATACCTGGTAGAGGACACAGCTAACAAATCTTTAGGAAACCTTGTGCTGGAAAAAGGCAGTAGAAGTATGTGCAAGGTGCAAGGGAACTTCATCTCTTGGGAATTCTGGGAGCCAGTGTGGAATATTCGCCTTCAAATTATTAAACAAGCAATAGTGGCAGGTGATGGTGAGGAAACCGGGGTACTTACGTATGAATTATGTTGATCATTGGCTAAGGACTGCTGGAGGATAAGGGTGTCATTCCCTAGACCTGCCATATATGTGGACACAGTGGACTTCCAAGGTTCCAAGGGGAGGGGAGAAGAAGGAAAGGAAAGAGAGTGGAAAAGAGGGAGAAGAGGGGAGGGGAGGGGAGGGAAGGGAAGGGGAGGGGAGGAGAGGAGGAAATTGGACCAGCAAATCCCTGAAGACCTAAGCAACTCTAAAATCCTAAAAGGCAAGATTTAGTCTAGCAATCTGTATTTTATATTTCCACAATGGTTTGTCTCAATTTTAAAGCAATCTAAAAATGCATAGGAAATGGGTGTGTGATAGGAGGTAGAGGCAGCTGGAAGAGTAAGAAGGTTAACGATTTTGTGGTAGGAAATCCAGGACTTCACACAAGTGTATTCACCGTAACAGCCTAACTTGTTTATAAACCATCTGTTTACTTTTAACCCTACAATCTTGGTCCCTGTACTTTCAAGGTAGAATAATTACAGACTACGGGCCATGGTAAGAGGACCCTCAAGCCTGTGGTTTCCTGGAACAGAGGAAAGTGACTAAGGTTACAGGATGGTTGTGTTCCTGACCAAGGTCTCTTCCTTTGTGTACAGCCAGTGTCAGAAACCAAGAGGTAGATGTAGTAAACCAGGCTTCATAGAAAATATTAACTTCTTTTCTCTAAGGGCTTAGTTCCACATCACATTAGTCCTTTCAAAGCTTCCACCTAGCCCAGTGAGGTTAGTTATATTTGCTTATATTGTTTTTAGCATTTCCTACCTTTGGAAGTGTTTTACTAGCAGTTAAATAGACAGGACCCCAAAATATTATTGCAACAGGCCCATGGCTCTATATGGCTACAGATTCAGAGTAAAGCTCCCCATTCCAACAAAACCTTGTTCCCCAGAAATCTGCCTATAAAACAAAAACTCCCTGTGAACCCACACTGGGCCCTGTACGGAGCATGTGAGTTCCCAGGGAGAGATTTATCTTTTTCTCGTTTCCTAAGATGTGTTCTGATCAATCAGATTTCTCTAGCTTTTTTTTTCCTTCTCTTATATATGAACTGTGCCGTTCATTGGCTAAGCGCTGCTGAAGGATTCTTTTTACGTTCCGTAGAGCACCACCGTCGTCGTTTCTAAAGGAAGGGCAAGAAGTGCATTTGATTGCAAAGGATGGAGCATTTAAAGTGGGAAGTCTGGGGAATGATTTTAAAAATCCCATAAAAAGACATTAGTGTGTTTTTATTAGTCATATTAGTGTTCCTATTTTATTACATTAGTGTTCCTATTTTACAGATTAGGAAACTGATTACATCTTCTTTTTAAAAAATATTATACAGAAAAAAATGCTAAAAAGAACAATTCTAACTACTACTTCTGTGACTATTGCTACTATGATTAATATTAATAATGCAGTTAAACGTGGATAATTTAGTCACTAATTAATAAGCCATCATGGCCGGACATGGTGGCTAATGCCTGTAATCACAGCACTTAGGGAGGCCAATGCAGGCAGATCACTTGAGGTCAGGAGTTCAAGACCAGCCTGGCCAATGTGGTGAAACCCTGTCTCTACTAAAAATACAAAAATAAGCCAGGTGTGGTGGCATGTGCCTGTAATCCCAGCTACCTTGGGAGGCTGAGGCTGGAGAATCACATGAACCCAGGAAGTGGAGGTTGCAGTGAGCTGAGATCGCACCATTGCACTCCAGCCTGGGTGACAGAGCAAGACTCCGTCTCAAAAAATAATAAGGCCAGGCTCAGTGGCTCAGGCCTGTAATCCCAGCACTTTGGGAGGCCGAGGTGGGTAGATCACGAGGTCAAGAATTCAAGACCAGCGTGGCCAAGATGCTGAAACCCCGTCTCTACTAAAAATTCAAAAATTAGCCAGGCGTGGTGGCGGGCACCTGTAATCCCAGCTACTCAGGGGCGCTGAGGCAGGGAATTGCTTGAACCCAGGAGGCAGAGGTTGCAGTGAGCCAAGACTGCACCACTGCATTCCAGCCTGGGTGACAGAGTGAGACTCAGTCTCAAAATAATAATAATAATAATAATAATAATAATCTATCATTAATCAGGTAGTTAATTTAATCATTAGTTTATTGAAGCATTATTGAAGACTCAAAGTTCAAAATAGTGCTAGATATTAACAATAAAAATAAGAGAAATAGGAAATTATAGTCAGCTATATCCAAGCAGTATCAGGGCATAAGACAGTACCTTGGGAACAATGGTATGCAGTGAGTTTCCTTAAGCAAAATACTATCATTGCTCAATACTATATACCTAGAATGAAAAACAGAGGAAATAAAAACATGGAATTGTCAACTAAATTCTTATGGAATTTTGACATGTGTTTAAAATGTACAAATAAAATGTTTAGAAAGCCTCAGAATAAAATTGATATGCATGTATCAAGCACTTATGTTAACAGAACCTCATAAGAGAGAAGTGCTTTTTCAAAAAGCAGCAGTAGTAATAAAAGCTTAACTTTTGTTTTTACTTTCCTTTAATTAGAGGTAAGTATTAATTTGGGGATACTGTATGCTGATATTACAAATAAGGTATCTAAAATAAACACATACACAAGCAATCACTTTCTGGGCCTTAAAGACATGCTGATGTTGCCCTGAGTCTGATTTTAGACACTGTCATGCCATTATTTTTACTACATAAAATCTGAAAATGTATTCATCTAAAAGGAGTAATTTCCTTGACATGTAAAGAGTTTTTACAAACTAATAAGGATAAGGTTAATAAACAACACAAAGAGCATAACAATAAAACACCCTATATAAATAAGGCTAACATACAACTCAAGAGAAAATAGGAAGAAAACATGAAAAAAATTTACAATAAAATACTTTGGCTTCTAAAATGCATAGCAAAATGTGAACCTCAGTTAAATCAAGCAATAAGACAGCATCAAAGTTTGAAAGACATTGTCAGGGAACATGTATTTCATTGGCCCCTAGTTTATAACAAACATTGCAGGTAGCTCAAATGTTGGTCTCAATGCTCTTCATAAAGATATCGATTGTTTTTCCCCTTTATTCTTCTTTTATCCCCAGGCTGTGATTTTTCTCACTTTGGCCTTTTCACATTTTCCCTCCAGCAACAATGTTCACTATGTCTGCACAGAATTTCTAATCCAAAGAGGTAACTCAAAATATTTTGGAGGTTGTATATGCGGTATTAGAGAAAAAAAGCCCCATGCATCTGAATCACAATTTATACCTAAGGGCTTATTAACATTAAGCCCTTAGGTGTAAATGCTGTATTTCATAGTTATTGATTTTTTTTTAAAGAGCTGCCCAGAAAAAATTGGCAAAGCTGTCATTTGCTGCCAAACATCAGTCAACCAGGGACAAAATGAGAAGGAGGAAACCATTTAAATGAGTGTTATTCTCAATTTGGATACATTTTTAATTTTTGAAAAATATGGGTTATCTTATCCATGAAATCAACCATGCCACTTTCTTAAATTTGATTTTAAAGGTTTAAATGTAAATAATATTTGTTAATGATCATGTACATGTCTTATCACATTTAATTATTATAATAACCCTAAGACATACGTACTATTATTAATTATTCCCAATTTACAGATGAAAAAGCTAATGTTTACAGAGATTAAAGAATTTGCCCCAAATCACATGACTAGTAAGTGGCAGAGCTGTGATTTGATCCCAGGTAGTCTGTTTTTGAAATCCAGTTTCTTAAGCACTCTACTATTCTACCTATAAACCCCTGCTGTGCCCAGAAAATAATTTTGTTTGCCCTCTTATTGAGGATCCGCATACATTTTCATAGAGATAACTTTCCTTTCTCAGAACCTACTGCTCCTTTAAGTGAGACTAGAATTTGGTGATATTTAGAGAGGGCAAAGGGCACCTTCTCTATGCAGTTCTTACTTCTAAGTTCTCCCAGTGGACTAGCTCCACACACTTCTCTTGATTGGACATGATCCAAAATGTTCTTTTTTAATTCTGCTTTTGAAAAGCTAATCATCCCAAATCTTTAAGCAAAATCCCCTGTAAAAATCAGTAACAGACCAAGTCCAGTGGTATCATCAGAGGTTTGGCTAAGACCACAGGGAAAGAGCTAATGTCTGCCATATGCAAAGACTTCTTCACAGATACTTTCTATAGGACCTAAGGACACACAATAAAACCAATTATGGGGAAATAAATTTCAACTCCACTTGAATTAGCTTATTAATAGAGTTTTCTCAGGAAAAAGTGAGATCCTTTGTTACTGGAGCAATGCAAGTAGAGAATGAATGACTATTGGGAGAAATATAAAGGAGTCTCAAATCTCAGGTGAAGAGTTAGATTAGTTAAGAAGTTGGCAACTTTGCTTCTTGGTTTATAGCAACATTGCTGGGTCTATAATCACTCATATGGGCTATCACTGGTAATTTGTTACTAAAAATACAGAACTTTTTGATTAGTTTTTAAGTCCTATAAATTAAACTGGATCTGTATTAGCTCCTTGATTACAAACAATAGAAACTATTGGATGGATATGGAATAGCTCAGATAATTGAAATCTAAAAAATTGCATATACCCGGAAACCATATTATTTTTATAGTGAGTAAACTTGTCTGACCTACATACATGAGAGACTCTTATCCTCATTTACATTATCCCTCCTGTGTATTGTGACAGAGCAAGAGCTGAGGACCATTGTATGTTTGGTCTTTAAGATTTCTTTGAAGCCTCGATGCTGTGATTCTATGGTTCTGCAGGGTGAGGGAACAATAACGCAGAGCAGAACTGTTCTGGCCTCAGATCCATACTGAGTTTTGTGCGAGCACAATTAACCAGCCATGTTGCTAAGGCTAAGTCTCCGCAACTTATGGCACTAGAAGGACAGGCCAGCCTTTTGGGTTCCCTCTGAGAGGGTTACAAGGAATAAAATAATGGAGTTACCTTGTCTCTAGAAGAAACCAGGCTATCTGTGTGAGGCTCAAGCAGTGAAATCCAGGGAGAGAAAGAGAAAGATCTTTACCTTAGCACTGATAGATGGGTTTACTCATCCACAAAAGTGCATGAACTAAGGATCGATCTGAGGAAATTATTTTAGCAAGCATGAGGAGTGTGTGTGTGTGTGTGTGTGTGTGTATTTGTGTGTGTGTGAAGACAGAGGGGAAAATCTAGTTTAAAAAATCAAGTATTATGAAGAAAATGTTCCTGTCTTTGCTCTTTATGCAGTTTTATGTGACTTAGATTATTTTCACATTTTCTTTCATTCAGCAAATACATACTGAGCAAAGTGTGTTCCAGGCTCTGGATATAACTAAAATTAACATACAAATCTCATTCTTGCTTACTCAGTTCCTCAAAAAGACGTGCTGTCTAGACCTGGTGAAGGCTACCTTTGCCTCATGAGAGTTACCTGTGCAGTGGCCAAACATTCCAGCTTGCCTGGGGCAATCCCATTTTACATATGTGGTCCTAACATACTTATTTAAGACAATATCTCTCGCCCTCAAAAGTGGTTGAATGAATTTCCAGCTTCTATGCCAGGATGAAGAGAGCCAGGAGTGCTGCTCACAGTTATAAAAATTAAAATTAAAAAGCCCGACAAACTTCAAATTCATTAAGTTTAAAAAATCCACTGGAGAACTAAAGTAGCAAAGTCTGGCCCAAAATCTAAAGAGATAGGCCTACAGCGAGAGAAGAGATGTGAACACATGCTTAGATAGGGAAGAAAACCATTCGTCCACACACCTAAGATCCTGGAATATGGTTTTTGTTTATGACTGAGGGTTAATGAGAACAACTGAGATCACATCCCCACATTCAATCATCACTAAGCTGGTACACCTCAGATAACATTGTAACAGCAGGATACTGCTGGGAAAGTAACAGGAGAGAAATAGGCATGTGGAAAAAAAATACTTTATGAGGCACAGTACAAAGGGAAGACCTAAAATTCAGAATTGAACACAAATTTCTCTTTTTTTGCACTATAATCACAGGAATATCTACAAAAGTTAAAGCCCATGACACACTGAGGGTAACCACAGTAACAACAACAACAAAAATCTTAATGCCACCCAATCACTAATATAACTCAAATCCCCATACTTAAAGCCTAGCAGAGAAAAAGACATGCCCAACATAAGCTTAAAAATCTACTTATTTCCATCTCTACTGTACTACACAAGATGTCAAATAACAAGGAAAACTTACAAAGCATGTAAAAAGGCAAGAAAACCACATTCAGAAGTAACAGAGCAATCATCAAAACTGGACTGAAAAATGACACAGGTGTTGGCAATATCTGACAGAAAATTAAAAAGAACAGTGATTCATATGCCAAAAGCTCTAAAGTAGAAGGTGGACAGCATGCAAAATGGGATGAGTAATTTCAGTACAAAAATGGAATTACATGAAAGAATCAAGTAAAAAGAGTACAAATGGAAAATACAGGAGGAGCAGCTAAGAATGCCTTCAGCAGATTCAAAAGGAGACAACACAGCTAATGAAAGAATTGGTGAACTGGAAGATAGGTCAACAGAATTACACAAATTGAAACACAAAGAGAAAAATGAATGAGGAAAAAAATACAGAACCAAACATTCAAGATCTGTGATCACTGAAATCACTCTAAAATACACATAATTGGAATTCCAGTAGGGGAAGAAAAAGACATTGGAACAAGAAATATTTAAAGAAATAATGGCTGAAAATTATTTTTTTAAAATCTCATTTATCTAGGCACTTAATATTTAAGTTGCTGTAAACAAACAAAAAAAAAGATAAAGTCTTAACGATAACTAGAGAAAATAAGGCATTACATACAGAAGAATGAAGGTAAGAATTACAGCATACATCTCATCTTATATCATGCTAGCCAGAAGACAATGGAGTGATACCTTTAAAGCACTGTACAGCACTGATAGAAAACGAAATAACTGTCATCCCAGAATTCTGTATCTACAGAAAATACCTTTTAAAAATGAAGGAGAAATAAAGACTTTCTCAGCAAACAAAAAGTGAACTTTATTGGAGCATATCTGCTTACTAGAAACGTTAAAAGATATTCTTTAGGCATAATATTTTGAGTGGATACTGTTAAGCTAAAGTCAGAAAAACCTAAACAAATATTGTACTCTGGCTGGTAAATTTGTTTAACACAAGGGTATGGGTTAGAAATTCTATAGAATGAATAGATAGATACAGGCAAAGGTTAGAGAAAGAAATATAGATGTGTATGTATGTATGTATGAGTTAGTAAACATACTAACACATATATTATATTTCCTAACAATACCCACTGAGGGCCAGGCATGGTAGCTCATGCCCGTAATCCCAGCACTTTGGGAGGCCATGGAGGGCAGATTACGAGTTCAGGAGATCGAGACCATTGTGGCTAACATGGTGAAACCCCAGCTCTACTAAAAATACAAAAAATTAGCTGGGGGTGGTGGTGGTGCCTGTATTCCCAGCTACATGGAAAGCTGAGTCAGGAGAATCGCTTGAACCAGGAGAATCACTTGAACCAGGAAAGCAGAGGTTGCAGTGAGCCAAAATCACTCCACTGCACTCCAGCCTGGTCAACAGAGTGAGACTCCAGAAAAAAAACTCCACCGAGGGGACCTAGAAACAGTGACACTTCAGTAGCCATAATTATACCTTGTACCCAGACCTTTGCTTTTTAAATTCTCTAATAAAAGGAAGCAGGCTCCTTGAAGAACTGGGATACTTTCTGGGTTGGAGTAGGGGAAAATACACATTGAGCCTGGAGTATCTTGTGGTGCAAGAAAGTAAGGAAGTGCTTAAACATTTTTCTTTTAATGGAGGCATATTGGAAGGACACAGGAGCCAACCTAAAAACACTGTCAATGGCTAAAATTGAAACAATCCAGCAACAAAAGAAATAATTATAATACTGGATTATAATCCAAAGAACAAAAATAAAAAAAGAGTTCATACTGAATAAACAACTGAATAAATGAGAAATGATGTTTTCTTACAGAATTTCAATTAATACTTGTAAAAGGAATGAAATAAATGGAAGATCAACATCAGAACTCCACCATAATAATTGTTGCAAGCAAGATCCACCAATGGATAATTGAGTTGGTGAGTGAAAGTTTACACAGAAATAAAATATCTGCATGAACTCAGAATATATTCCCAAAAATATTTGGTAATTTTAGAGGGAAAAAATAGTAAATTTACAGAAGAGAGTCCAGGCAGATGGCCAGGTGATATACGTTAGCTAAGTGATCAGGGTTAATACTACTAGTAACATATATTGATGTCACATATGCCCTAGGGGCACATCTCTGTTGTAGCCTTCTCAACAATGCATAACATCTGCATAATCAAGAGAAAATGTCAGACAAACCCAAATTTCAGAGTATTCTACAAAATAACTAACAAGTGCTCTTCAACAGTGTCAAGGTCATGACAGACAAGGAAAGATGGAGGAGTTGTCACAGAATGGAAGTGAATAAGAAAAAGTAAAACTAAAGGCCATGTGGGATCCTGGAACAGAAAAAGGACATTATTGGAAAAATTAGTGAAATCCAGGTAAGTTCTATACTTTGATTAATAGTATTGAACCAAAAATAGGCTGTTAGCATAAGTGTATACTACATGAAGGCTATTCTATTTTGGTAACTCTTCTCTAACTTTAAAATTATTTTAAAATATAAATTAGTTTTTGAAAAGTTTAACAATGACTTACATAGTTCACTCTAGTTAGCAGTTATATCTTTTATCTAGAAAGAACATCCTTAATCCCTATAACTAATGTAACATCCTCCTATTCCAGAAGCTTGTCACTTTAAAAAATGACTGTTTAAGCAATTATTTTCTACTTATTTGCTCTTATTGGTTCTCAGGATTTTACCCTTGTTCATGAATACATTGACCTTTCCTAAGGATAAAAAAAACCAAGAGATCAGGCATGGTGGCTCACATCTGTAATCCCAGCACTTTGTGAGGCCGAAGTGTGTGGATCGCTTGAGCCCTGGAGCTCGAGACCAGCCTGAGCAACATGGCAAAACCCCATTTCTACAGAAAATACAAAAATTAGCCAAGCATGGTCATGCACACCAGTAGTCCCAACTAATCATAAGGCTGAGGTGGGAGGATGGGTTGAGCCCAGGAGGTGGAGGTTGCAGGGAGCCTAGGTCACACCACTGCACTCCAGCCTGGGTGACAGAGTAACACCCAGTATTTTTAAAAAAGGGAGCGAGAGATAAATCATTCAAATGGTAAAGAAAATGCAGAGTATTCTGTTGACTGGAAACATCTCAAGCCGGGCATGGTCCTATTTTTAATGTTTGTTTGTCATTCCTCATTTGCATATGTGTGTAGATACATATGTACGTATGTGCATACTTATGGCTATCTGTTCTCCAATTAAATACTATTTCCTCGAAGAGGTATTTGGGGACTTTTTGATATCTGTGTTCAATGTACTGCTGCACTTGGACCTTTTTCAAACTCTAACCGTTTCGTGTGGCAACAGAGAAGATTTGAGGGAATCATGGAGATGACCTCTCATGGCTTCCTCAATGGGTTTCAAGGAGAACAGCCCAACCCCAGCTTTCAAATGCAGAAGGCAGGTCAAGGCATGTTGTGCTTCACGGAATCAGGCAATTTGGGAGCTGTAGGAGTCTGTACCCTGCCACCTTTCTTCCTAAAGAACTTGTGCTATACTACAAATTGTTCTCCTTGAGCAATATCCGAGTCAACATTCCATCAATTAAACCTGAGGAAAGAGGTTGCGTTGGGAGGATAAAGGAAGAGATGCTTTTTGTCACCAGGCTGCCTGGTAAAGTGGAACTTGGCATGTGACCAGGGAGGAGGCTCTCAGGCTGTTTCCTTGGCTACCAAAGGGGAGAGACGGCTGTCCATCTCTAGGTCTTAGACATGTTATGAGGGTAAAATGGAATAACTAAAAGTAAAATCGCATGAAAAATGTAGACCAGGGTTTCCATTTAAATGGGTCAGGATTTTCTCTTTCCCATTCTCTTCATTGCCCTCAGGATAAAATGAATACTCTTTGAAAGTGGTCAACAGAGCCCAACCAGTCTCTTAATCCTGGTCACTCTTCTCTTTATCCCTTATCAGCCACACTGGACAGTCCCCCAAGCACTTTCCCACTTCATTGCCTTTGTAAATATCTCCCCCTTCCTGGAGCTGTGCTCCCTGCTCTCATCCAGGCCAGACTCCCCTTCAGTTGAGTGATTCCTGCTTATCCTCCGGGTCTCAACTTTGATGATGTTTCTCTACAAAGACTTTCCTGAACTCTACTTCTCTCAAATACCTAGAACTAAGCTTAACTAGTCTTTTTAACTACATATATCCCCTGCCAATTATAAATTTCCCAAATGGAAGAATCTGCCTTTTCACTATCACAGATATCTCTGGCTCCAGATGAATAAATGCATGCTTTCAATACAAGTTCCTTGATACAGGTCCTTCTTGGGAAACTCAAGTATAGAAAAAACATTCCAAAGACTAGATTGATGAAACATTTAGTGAATATACAAGAGAAAACTGTTTAGTGGAGTTAGTCTTTTAAACAAGGAAGGCTTTGAAGCTTAAATCTTCAATGTTATTATTAACATAACTTTTATAATAGCAGTATATCACAGAACTCACATTTATCTATTCTAACTACATGCTAAGCAGTTTGCTAAATGCTTTGTACACATTAGTGTTTTCCATCTTTCCTCAAGCCTTATGAAATATATACTGGTTTCTATCCTCATTTAAAGACAAGATAACAAAACCAGAGAGGTTGTCCAACATCACCCAACTATTAGGGAGTGGAGTCATAATTTAAATCCAAGGCTTCCAGGACCTAGTGTCTGAATTGCTAAAACTTATGCTTGTCTGCTTCCCTTGCCAGATAGCTGAACACTAAAGTCTTTCGGGTCCCCAGGTACAGAAAAACTAGTTTAAATACAATCCGGGATGAATTCTTGAGTTGCAGATCTGTGTCTTTCCCCATCATCTTCTCATTCACCAATAAGGTTACCCTCTCAAGTGGTTCTAATCACAGCTTTTCTCCTCCCAAAGCCAGGGCAACTATCCCTCCCCAGAATCCCTATCTGAACTGCTGAGTTTATGTTTTAATACAATTGTGTAGCTTCCACTCCCCCACAGATCCTCTTTTTTCTTCATTTGCTTCCAATAAAGAGACATTATTTGCTTGGGAGCTTTCCAGGGTAACATGAATCTATCTTTTGAAAACTAGTCCTTGAATCTGGGAAATTGAATGATGTTTTTGGTGTTTGCTTAGCAAAAGAGTTGGTCCGTGGAAACAGCATTGTTATTTTATTATCTTTAAAGCTTTTATGCCATATTAAACAGATTTAATTTCCCAAGAACTTTCTCACTGCCCCTCCCTGCTTTTTAAATGGACAAGTCACTTTATACTTTC
Organism: Cacajao melanocephalus; assembly: GCA_963573385.1. Classification (NCBI taxonomy): domain Eukaryota; kingdom Metazoa; phylum Chordata; class Mammalia; order Primates; family Pitheciidae; genus Cacajao; species Cacajao melanocephalus. The sequence goes on along the minus strand of CAUYLG010000236.1, from coordinate 9,110 downwards.
AAACTGGTTGCCTTCAGAAGATGCCACTGAGCACTGATTTGGCCACTTAGCTGAATTAACCATGTGATCCATCTGTACTTTCCTTCCCTGCCCTCAGAAAACACATGTTGCCTTTAACATAATGAGAAGGCCTTTTCTGATCAGACCACTTCTTGTAAAATTAAATACACACGCATCCCAGAACCCCAAATCCACATATGAATAAAACAGCACACTTTCTCAATCCAGACAGGAGTTCTTTAAATTGAGATGTTTGACACCACCTAATCCATGAACCAAACAGATTTTTTGATCATCCTGGTTTTTTCCAGTATTGCTTTTTATTCTTTGCATCCATAAATGCTGTAGCTGGGGATGCTTACAGTGCCAGCATGTGATCGCTTCAGTAATCATCTCATCCAGAGACCAAGATACTGCTCTATTTCTTCACACCCCAGGTAAGATTTTGAACCTTGGGAAGGCTAAACACAGCTGGTGTTCTCTGTCCCCGAATAAAGGAAATAAAAATGTATTGCAAAGATATGCCTTCCTTATTTTAAAGAGAAAGTAAAAATAAGAATCTAGTTTTGAATTGAAAGATTCATATAGCAAGAGCCCAAGCCAGACGTTGAAACACATCACAATGATTATGGTGGTTATTAATGATCGAGTGAGGAGCAAAGCAGAAAGTTTCCTGTGAATTGACTCACCTCAATTGAATTTTTAAAATCAAAAGCTGAATTTGTTTACAGAATAGGTCCTTTAGCAAAAACATGTAATTAATAATAAAATATATAATAAACAGCAATAAGAGTGTACTGAAAGTAACTGGAACTGAAAGTAAACCCTTTGCCCATTCTAATAAACATATTCTGGGTCATAAAAGTGGGTCTTAAATCTAGAACAAAAATAAACTTAAGGTCTGATGTTCACAAAGAATCCAGTTTTATTTCATGTTCTTTATGACTAGCTGGAGGACAGGATCTCTGTCTTATACAAACTGGTGGGCATAGGATCTTAATGTGGAAAAGCACTCCACTCACCTAGTGATAAGAAAAAATTGGGCTGGGCACAGTGGCTCATGCCTGTAATCCCAGCACTTTGGGAGGCCGAGGCATGTGGATCACCTGAAGTCGGGAGTTCAAGACCAGCCTGACCAATATGGAGAAACCCCGTCTTTACTAAAAATACAAAATTAGCTGGGTGAGGTGGCACGTGCCTATAATCCTAGCTACTTAGGAGGCTGAGACAGGAGAATCACTTGAACCTGGGAGGCAGAGGTTGTGGTGAACTGAGATCGTGCCATTGCACTCCAGCCTGAGCAACAAGAGTGAGACTTTTCCTCAAAAAAAAAAAAAAAAAAAAATTTTGTGATTAAAATACAGAGGTTTGCTTTTTCTTTTTTTCCATTTCCCCTATTATAATCCATTTATACTCATGACGTCAATTCTTCAAGCAATTATTGAGCACCTAGTAGAAACAACTGACAGCATTAGATGTGCACAGAATGACTGCAAACAGGTTAAAGTAATAAAACTTTCCCTTTCTCCTTACCCTAACTGGGGATATATTTGTTACCAACAGCAAAAGCAGCAAACTATTAAATCTATATGTGAGTATGTTCAATAGAAGCCTGTCTTTTCCTTTTTTCCTTTATGCCTAATCATCTTTAACACTGCCATTTTAGGGTTTGATACTGATTGAGGATCCTAAGGGATTCAGAGAAATATAAGAAATATTCCTATTACAGTGTAGTCTCACTAGTGAAAAAGGACAGATGCACAAAACCATGAGAAAACCAAGGCTTCAAGTTTAAGTTATACATTCAAATGTCAAGTATGCAAAAAGTTATTGTTAAAGGCCTTCTTTCTATGCTTTAACCCAAGGTGCAGTACAAGACAGCATATGCTATATGCTTAAGAAAATAGAATCTGGGTAAGGTTATTGAATAACTGGTTGTGGAATGAACTGGAGAGGAATATATGCCAGTAGAATGCAGTAAAGACATTGTTGCACTTATTCCAGTAGAATCTGATGAGGCCATAAACCTTTGATGCACATCTGAGTCACCAGGGGAGCTTCTGCAGCCTGCCCATGCCCACATCACCCACTGATTCTAACTCTGTAGATCATGAGGGTAGCAAGGGCATGCATCTTTTGTAAAAATCTCTTTAGGGGAGGCCCTCCTTGGTTAAACACCACTGCCATAAATTAGAGTGTCTTCTCTGCCAAACAAAGCTTTTCTTCATATCCAGGTTCTCTCTTCTTGATGGGATCTCATTCTGTCACCCAGGCTGGAGTGCAGTGGTGTGATCTCAGCTCACTGCAACCTCTGCCTCCTGAGCTCAAGCAATCCTCCCACCTTAGCTTGCCGAGTAGCTGGGACCATGGGTGTGCACCACCACGTCTGGCTAATTTTTTATAGTTTTGGTAGAGACAGGGTTTTGCCATGTTGCCCAGACTGGTCTAGGATTTTTGAGCTCAAGTCATCTGCCCACCTCGATGAGCTACCATGACCGGCCATATCCAGGCTGACATTTGGCAAGTCTACTACACTCAGAAAATGTGCTAACACGTGATTTGTTGGGGTTTTTTCTTTCATTATAGGCATAAATAAATGTTAAAAATTCAACACTGTAAATCTTGAGAAATTGAGTCAAACCTACCAAGACCCAAACTTCTCGAAGAGTGATGCCAAATCCCAAATAGAAACATATTTTTGGTCAGCTTATCTCATTAGCTATAATTATTGATTACTTATTATTTGTCAAGCATCCTATTAAACACTTCACATATGTTATCTCATTCAGTCTTCACCATCACATTAGGCAAAAGTACTAATATTTATCCCCATCTTGAAGATGAAGAAACTGAAGCTCACAAGAGTTTAGTCATTTGTTCAAGATAATGCACAACTAACAACTTATTTAAAAACCTCTGTGTTAAACTTAGAAATAGTTCTATTAAAAAATAATAATTCTAATGTAAACAAAACAATGTAAGCCATTGTTTTTCTTTTTCTCCTAAAAAATCATTAGAAAAAAAAAAAAGCCAACAAGGAGATTGCAAAACTCACCACAAACTCTATTTTTTTTTTTTTTTTTTTTTTGAGATGAAGTTTTGCTCGTTACCCAGGCTGGAGTGCAATGGCGCGATCTTGGCTCGCTGCAACCTCCGCCTCCCGGATTCAGGCAATTCTCCTGCCTCAGCCTCCCGAGTAGCTGGGACCACAGGCATGCGCCACCATGCCCAGCTAATTTTTTGTCTTTTTAGTAGAGATGGGGTTTCACCATGTTGACCAGGTTGGTCTCGATCTCTTCACCTCGTGATCCACCCGCCTCGGCCTCCAAAAGTGCTGGGATTACTGGCGTGAGCCACCACACCCCGCCCAAACTCTATTTTTAATGAAACCAAAATAAAACTATATCTGCAGGTTCCAAAAAGCAGCTGCAAAAAGTAGTTGAGATCAGAAGCCACATGGAAGGAAGTGAATAGGCAATGCATGGGGAATGTTGACAAGGCCCATCAGTGGAAATTCAAAGAATGTACCAACAAAAATATGGTATCCGAGTGTAAGGGTCTCACTCAAAGAGCAAACAAGGATGTATGCAATAGTGCATGTGAGAATTTAGGCGAGCCCAGCTGGATCAGTTTGGGAGAAGAGAGAGCTGTGCAGATAGTCATAGAAATAGGCCATCTCTGCAGGCAACAGCCTGTCTTTATGACAGAAGAAAACTACCCTGACTATCTGCCACACCCCAACACTGCATCTCCTGCAAATATCTGTATAAAGAAAATTCAAATAATGTAGTGATAAAAAAATTTTTAAGAAAGTAAAAATACTATGGGAAAGAATAGAGAAGAGCAGCAAAACTCACCAATAGATAAAAAACACTCACTAGGAAAGTGTTACTATGGAGGAGATAGAAAATATGAACAGACATCATATTATGAATTTTAAAATATGAGGAATATAATTATGCATTTAAAGGAATACTATAAAGCATAGATGCAGAGCCTCAGGAATTGAATGGTGAAATTGGAGATTAAAAGAGAATTGGCAGAGCTCAGTAATAAACATAAAGTAAAATAAGAAAAATGAAAAACATTCAATACTGAATGAGCAAAAGGGAGAAAGGACATTATATGTCTTTCAGTTAAGAGAAATAGTATGTATCAGTGAGAAAGACAAAAATAAAAATGAGTTAAAAATGACTGATAATTAAGGACAGGTATAGAAGAAAGGATAAGATAACAGCAACTGCATAATTGGAGTCCATGGAAAAGAAAATAAAACAATGATTCAGAACACATACTAAAAAATATAATTAGAAAACATGTAGTCTCTGGTTAGTGGTGCTTTCTAGTTCTGTCATTCCTTCTATATTTATCAATAGACTGCCATTGTAAGAAAGATCTGTCTCTTTCCCCCATTTATTTATTTCTTTGATTTTGTTGACTTATTTATTCAATCATATATTTATATAAGTATGGACTCACAAATGATTTATTTTATTCTACAAGTTGTAACATAATCTGTCATTAGTAATTTTTTTGTACAAATTGTTTCAGCTTTGGACATGGGAAGGATCTTCAAGGTGTTTTCAATGTCCTCTCAAACATGTCCTCATCCTTTCTTAAATACTTCCCTACTTCTGAAACTACAATATTATCCAGGCTTACCTTATATTTTTCCTCTCACATCGCTAGAATCCACTATCATATTTCTTAAAGGAGCTCTGGTTCCTGCTATTGGAGGATGATATATAGAAGCCATAAACTGAGTGCCAGGTGTGCACAGTGCAACTGGAGTTCCTAGCCCCTCTCACTGGACATAGCCAGGAAAGATATGTACGTATGCTAACTTATGGATACACACATTTATATCTATTTCTGTATCTGTGTGTTTATAGTCACAACTGTAAGCTCATTTTGATCTTTATAATTCTAATCTAATACAGCACAAGGCTGTCTCTTTCCCTTTTCCTTCCTCCTTTCCTTATTGTAACTTGTCCCCTGAAAGTGAAAAATATGCTTTCATTACCTATAATATATTCAGTAGTCCAATTCTAGTATATACATAAAGTACATTCAGAATTGCTTGCCATATCCCTACAAGAACCAAATTTAGAAGCTAGAATACAAAATTTGTGTAAAATTAGTTTTGTTTTTAGCCTTGCAGTAAGCAATCAAAATATAATTTCCAAAGTTAATTTTCTTCTCCATCCCTTTTACTGTGATTAACCTACTCATTTGTAATACAGTTAGACTTCATTTGTATTTTTATATTCTAGTATGGATTCTACCTCCATCCTGATGGATATTAACTAAGTTTTAAATATGTCAAAAATTATCATGCCTCTCCTCCTCCAAGGGATCATAACTCCTCACCAGCAAGGGAACAAAGCTGGATGGAGAATGAGTCTGATGAATTGACAGAAACAGGCTTCAGAAAGTGGTTAATAACAAACTTCTCTGAGCTAAAAGAACATGTTCTAACCCAATGGAAAGAAACTAAGAACCTTGAAAAAAGGTTTGATGAAATGCTATCGAGAATAAACAGCTTAGAGAAGATTATAAATGAATTGATGGAGCGAAAAACACCACACAAGAACTTCACAAAGCATACACAAGTTTCAATAACTGAATCGACCAAGCAAAAGAAAGGATATCAGAGACTGAAGATCAACTCAATGAAATAAAATGAGAAGGCAAGATTAGAGAAAAAAGAGTAAAAAGAAATGAACAAAGCCTCCAGGAAATATGGGATTACATGAAAAGACCTAACCTACATTTGATAGGTGTACCTGAATGTGTGGGAGAGAATGAATCCAAGCTGGAAAACACTCTTCAGGATATTATCCAGGAGAACTTCCCCAACCTAGCAAGGCAGGCCAATATTCAAGTCCAGGAAATACAGAGAACACCACAAAGATATTCCTCAACAAGAGCAACCCCAAGGCACATAATCATCAGATTCACCAGGGTTGAAATCAAGGAAAATAATGCTAAGTGCAGCCAGAGAGAAAGGTCAGGTTACCCACAAAGGGAAGCCCATTAGACTCAGAGCGGGACTCTCAGCAGAAACCCTACAAGCCAGAAGAGAGTGGGAACCAATATTCAACATCCTTAAAGAAAAGAGCTTTCAACCTAGAATTTCATATCAAGCCAAACTAAGCTTCATAAGTGAAGGAGAAATAAAATCCTTTACGAACAAGTAATTGCTGAGAGATTTCATCACCACCAGGCCTGCCTTATAAGAGCTCCTGAAAGAAGCACTAAACATGGAAAGGTACAGCCAGTACCAGCCACCCCAAAAACATACCAAATGGTAAAGAGCATCGATAGAATGAAGAAACTGCATTACCTAATGGGCAAAACAACCAGCTAGCATCAAAATGGCAGGATCAATTTCCACATAACAATATTAACCTTAAATGTAAATGGGCTAAATTCCCTAATCAAAAGACACAGACTGCCATATTGGATAAAAGATCAAACACATCAGTGTGTTGTATCCAGGAAATCCATCTCACATGCAAGGACACACATAGGCTCAAAATAAAGAGATGGAGGAAGATATACCAAGCAAATGGAGAGCAAAAAAAAAAAAAAAAAAAAATAGAAGTTGCAATCCTAGTTTCTGATAAAATAGACTTTAAACCAACAAAGATCAAAAAAGACAAAGAAGGGCATTACATAATGGTAAAAGGATAAATGCAACAAGAAGAGCTAACGATCCTAAATATATACACACCCAATACAGGAGCACCCAGATACATAAAGTAAGTTTTTAATGACCTACAAAGAGACTTAGACTCCCACACATTAATAGTGGGAGACTTTAACATTCCATTGTCAATATTAGACAGAACAACGAGACAGAAAATTAACAAAGATATCCAGGATGTGAATTCACATCTGCACCAAGCAAATCTAATAGACATTTACAGAACTCTCCACCACAAATCCACAGAATATACATCCTCAGCACCACATCACACCTACACTAAAACTGACCACATAACTGGAAGTAAACCACTCCTCAGCAAATGCAAAAGTACAGAAATCATAACAGTCTCTCAGACACAGTGCAATCAAATTAGAACTCAGAGTTAAGAAACTAACTCAGAACCACACAACTTCATGGAAACTAAACAACTGGCTCTAAAATGTTGACTGGATAAAAAACAAAATGAAGGTAGAAATAAAGATGTTCTTCAAAACCAATGAGAATGAACATACAATGTACCAGAATCACTGGGACACATTTAAAGCAGTGTCTAGATGGAAATTCATAGCAATAAATGCCCATATGAGAAGTAAGGAAAGATCTAAAATTGACACCCTATCATCAAAATTGAAAGAGCTAGAGGAGCAAGATCAGAAAACTCAAAAGCCAGCAGAAGACAAGAAATAACTAAGATCAGAGCAGACGTGAAGGAGAGAGACACAAAAAAACTCTTCAATAAATCAATAAATCCAGGAGCTGGTTTTTTGAAAAGATCAACAAAGTAGACCACTAGCCAGGTTAATAAAAAAGAAAGAGAGGAGAATCAAATAGATACAATAAAAAACGATAAAGGGGATATCACCACCAATTCCACAGAAATACAAACTACCATCAGAGATTGCTACAAACAACTCTATACACACAAACCAGTAAACCGGGAAAAATGAATAAATTCCTGGACACTTGCACCCTCCCAAGCCTAAACCAGGAAGAAGTCAAAACCCTGAATATACCAACAACAAGGGCTGAAGTTGAGGCAGCAATTAATAGCCTACCAAACAAAAAAACTCCAGGTCCAGATGGATTCACAGCTAAATTCTACCAGACATACAAAGAGGAGGTGGTACCACTCCTTCTGAAACTATTCCAAATAATCCAAAAAGAGGGAATCCTTCCCAAATCATTTTATGAGACCAACATCATCCTGATCCGAAAACCCAGCAGAGACTCAACAAAAAAAGAAAACTTCAGGCCAATATCCATGATGAACATAGATGCAAAAATCTTCAATAAAATACTGGCAAACCGATTGAAACAGCACATCAAAAAGTTTATCCATCACCATAAAGTAGGCTTCATTCCAGGGATTCAAGGGCTGGTTCAACATATGCAAGCCTATAAACGTAACTCACCGCATAAACAGAACCAAAGACAAAAACCACATGATTATCTCAAAAAATGCAAAGGCCTTTGACAAAATTCAACAGCCCTTTATGCTAAAAACTCTCAATAAACTAGGTATCAAAGGAACATATCTCAAAATAATAAAAGCTATTTATGACAAACCCACAGAAAATATCATACTGAATGAGCAAAAACTGGAAGCATTCCCTTTGAAATCCAGCAGTAGATAAGGATGCCCTCTCTCACCACTCCTATTCAATATAGTACTGGAAGTTCGAGCCAGAGCAATCAGGCAAGAAAAAGAAATAAAGAATATTCAATTAGGAAAGGAAGTCAAATTGTATTTGCAGATGACATGATTGTATATTTAGAAGACTCCATCATCTCTGCCCAAAATCTCCTGAAACTGATAAGCAACTTCAGCAAAGTCTCAGGATACAAAATCAATGTGCAGAAATCACAAGCATTCTTATACACCAATAACAGACTTAAAGAGAGCCAAATCAAGAATGAACTGCTGAAAAGAGAATAAAACACCTGAGTACAACTAACAAAGGATGTAAAGGACCTCTTCAAGGAGAACTACAAACCACTGCTCAAGGAAATAAGAGAAGATACAAACAGATGGAAAAACATTCCATGCTCATAGTTTGGAAGAATCAGTATTGTGAAAATGGCCACACTGCCCAAAGTAATTTATAGATTCAATGCTATCCCCATCAAGCTACCTATGACCCTCTTCACAGAACTGGAAAAAGCCACTTTAAACTTCATATGGTACCAAAAGAGAGCCCACATAGCCAAGTCAATTCTAAGCAAAAAGAACAAAGCTGGAGGCATCATGCTACCTAACTTCAAACTATACTACAAGGCTACAGTAATCAAAACAGCATGGTACTGGTACCAAAACAGAGATATAGACCTATGGAACAGAACAGAGGCCTTGGAGGCAATGCCACACATCTACAACCATCTGATCTTTGACAAACCTGAT
>CAUYLG010000234.1:0-55280 GCA_963573385.1 Cacajao melanocephalus | reverse complement strand
GCAACTTTTAAAAATTACAAAAACAGTATTTGTAGTAAAAGAAATGGACTTAAACATGTAATAGAATTTTCCTTGTGATTTCTGACTTGAATACTTGAATGATTATTCCAAGTAAGATTCAACATTTTTACAAAATTGTTCGTCATCATTAAGATATTCCAAGATTATATTTCCACCATTATATAAAGGACAATCCTCCTTAGCAATCCAGGTTTCCAAAGTATGATCCAAAGGTAAGGCTTCTCCTGAAGTAATGTGACACAGCCTTAATTTCTTAGCTGTTAATTTGTTATTGTCATTTTTAAGATTGGCTAGAGAAGTGGCAAAGTCTATGGCCTTTCCAATGCTCCACCGGTGGCAAAAGAACATGGGTTTGCTCTTCTCTTTGCTCCCTTTAGGTAGGAAAACCTGAAAGTAAATTCTTTCTGTCTATAAAAGAGAGATACTATCAAACCGGTTTTAAAAAAACAAAGTCCAGCTATATGCTGCTTACAAGAGACACCCTGTGGCAATGACTTATTGCCATCAGCATGCATCTTTAATTTCATCAATGCAACCTTTGCAGGTGTTTCACTATTTTTGGCACCTTTCCGTCGTTTACTTGCTGTTTTTCCTGCCTTGGAATCAATAATGTCTTTAACAAGTTTCTGAGTGGCAGCCATTCAAGGCTTCGGGATTTCCAGTTTTTCACACTCATGATATGACTGATGACGGTGTCTCAGGCAAAAATTCTTCTCACAATAAGGACATATAACTGCCACAAGTTCTCTTTCAGCACAGTCTTTGAATGAGCACAGGTAAGATGTATGTTGATCTGTCTTTAGTCTCTCATTGATTACAGCCACCTCAGGACAACCATGAGACTCCCTGCTTCTGTGTTCAAGGCAAAATATTCCTGAACAATCACCACACACAAATGGAAGAAAATCTTGCTGCCGGCAGTGCTCCACCTGACAGTACTGCCCAATGTCCAACTCCGCCAACTCTCCGGCGCCACAAGGGCTCTGCTGTAATTATTTTAAAAAAAAAAGCAAAGAACCTAATTGTCTTCTTTTCATATGTGAGGAATACTAGAAATATGTTTTTCTTAGCAATTTCACCAGAGATATAAAATATAATTTTCTTATAGACCATGTCATTAAAACTCTTTTAAAACAGTTTAATGTTTTAGGCCAGCCTCTGTGGCTAATGCCTGTAATCCCAGCATTTTGGGAGGCCGAGGTGGGCAGATCACATGAGGCCAGGAGTTTGAGACCAACCTGATCAACTTGGTGAAACCCTGTCTCTACTGAAAATACACAAGTTAGCTGGGTGTGGTGGCACACGCTGTTAAGAGAATCACACAAATGCAGGATGCAGGGGTTGCAATGATCCAAGATCACACCACTGTACTCCAGCCTGGGCAACAGCAAAATTCCATCTCAAAAAAGAAAATAGAAAGAAATTGAGCCCAGGTAAGGTAGCTCATGCCTATAATTCCAGCACTTTAGGAGGCTGAGGCAGGTGGATCACCTGAGCTCGGGAGATCAAGACCGACCTGACTAACATGGCAAAACCCATCTCTGGAGTCTTGCTCTGTCTCCAGGCTGGAGTGCAGTGGTGCACTCTCAGCTCACTGCAACCTCCACCTCCTGGGTCCAAGCAATTCTCCTGGCTCAGCCTCCCAAGTAGCTGGGCCTACAGGCATATACCACCATGCCCAGCTAATTTTTGTATTTTTGTATTTTTAGCAGAGATACCACCATGTTGGCCAGGATGGTTTTGATCTCTTGACCTTGTGATCCATCCACCTCGGCCTTCCAAAGTGCTGGGTTTACAGGCGTGAGCCACCATGCGTGGCCTGACTTTTTACTTAAAACATCACTGATCCTTTCTGTTTTGTTTTTCAAAGTAAAAAAAAAAAAAACTTTTGAGCTATTTACAACTTTAAACAATTGAGTAAAGTATATTCCTATAAAAAAACTTTAAAAATATGTCTTTCTCTCTACCTGATTTCTCCAAAATTTGGAAACTATTTGTGAGTATTCTTAATTTATAGCAGTATCATTTGCGTAAGTGCAATTAAAAAAACCTGTTTTCTAGCTGAGCATGGTGGCTCAAGTTTGTAATCCCAGCATTTTGGGAGGCTGAGGCAGGCAGATCACTTAAGTCCAGTTAGAGACCAGCCTGCACAACATGGTAAAACCCTGTCTCTACAAAACAGACACACACATAAACAATTAACTGGGTATGGTGCTATGCACCTGTAGTCCTAGCTACTTGGGAGCCTGAGGCTGCAAAATCACCTGAGCTCAGGACTTGGAGGTTGCAGTGAGCCAAGATCACACAACTGCACTCCAGCTTGGGTGACACAGTAGGAACCTGTCTCAAAAAGTAAAGTAAAATAAAATTTGTTTTTTTTGTAACAGGACACAAATTTAAAAACTAGTTATTTTGCCAAGGCTTTCACTGGAATGACATGCTTTCAAATATAAACAGACTGCTTTAAGGAATCAAAGTTAACTTATGGAGCCAATAATCAAAGTTAACTTACAGGCCACTTAAAAAAAGTGGCCTCATACCTTGTCAATGCAGTCCCAGTCCCTCTACAGGGTTCCTGACCTGTGGTAAGTAAAGCATATCACTTTCTTGGGAGGCTGAGGCACAAGGATTGCTTGAACCCAGGGGAGTAGGGAGCAGAGGTTACAGTGAGCTGAGATTGTGCCATTGCACTCCAGCCTGGGGGACAGAATGAGACTCTGTCTCAAAAAAACAAAATAAAATAAAAAAATGTCACCTTCTAACAGGCCCAAGAGCTCCCAGTTATCTTGGGACCTTGAGAGGAGAAAAACTTACTCAATTCACACAGGTGTTTGATGGCATAAACCAATAACTGGGCTCAAGGCTTTAAAAGTCTAATCATGGCCGGGTGTGGTGGCTCACTCCTGTAATCCCAGCACTTTGGGAGGCTAAGGGGATCCAGGTCAGGAGTTCAAGACCAGCCTGGCCAATGTGGTGAAACCCCATCTTTATTTTTAAAAAATTTAAAAATTATATTAAAAAGTCTAATCATGCCTGTAATCCCAGCACTTGGGGAGGCCAAGGCAGGTGGATTACTTGAGTTTGGAGTTCAAGACCGGCTTGGCCAACATGGTAAAACCCCATCTCTACTAAAAACACACAAAAAAATTAGCCAGGCATGGTGGTAGGCACCCATAATCCCAGCTACTGGGGGTGCTGAGGCAGGAGAATCACTTGAACCTGGGAGGCAGAGGTTGCAGTGAAGCAAAATCATGCCACTGCACTCCAGACTGGGCAACAGAGGGAGACTCCATCTCAAAAAAAAAAATCTACTTTCATTAGTTGTTTTTGAGTCTTTCTTGCAATTTAGACTAACACTGCTTATTCTTGTGAACTGACCAGTGATGTCTGGCTGCTGCTCAGAAAAAAACAAGAGGAATGAGTAATATAAAAATCTACATCAGGGCTGGGCACAGTGGCTCACGCTTGTAATCGCAGCACTTTGGGAGGCGGAGGAGGGTGGATCATGAGGTCAGGAGATCAAGCACATCCTGGTCAACATGGTGAAACCCATTCTCTATTAACAATACAAAACTTGGCCAGGCATGGTGGCATGAGCCTCTACTCCCAGCTACTCAGGAGGCTGAGGCAGGAGAATCACTTGAACCTGGGAGGCAGAGGTTGCAGTGAGCTAAGATCACATCACTGCACTCCAGCCTGGGCGAAGAGTGAGACTCCATCTCAAAAAAAAAAAAAATCTAGATCAGTATTCTAAGTCTAGGAACATATTGGAAATGACTAGTGACTCCAGGGCAGCTTGGTTCCAATAATTTCCCAGTTCATAGAAAGCCTTTTTATTTAGTTTACTCAGGATAATTTTACTTATTTTGCTTTACTGTTGTAAATTACATTGCTGTTATACTCTTTGTGTAAGAATGCAGGATAAGGCCAGGCACGGTGGCTCATGCCTGTTAATTTCAGCAATTTAGGAGGCTGAGACAAGAGGATGGCTTGAGCCCAGGAGTTCAAGACCAGCCTGGGCAACACAGGGAGAACTCGTATCTACAAAAAAATGTAAAGTTAACCAAATGTGGTGGCACACACCTGCTACTTTGGAGGCTGAGGTGGAAGGATTGCTTGAGCCCAGGAGGTTGAGGCTGACATGAGCCATGACCATACCACTGCACTCCAGCCTGTGTGCACTCAACACACACAAATTCAGGATAAGTTTATTCAATGTTTCTTTAAATAGAACACTCATTGGGTGTCTTCCAAATATCACCTTTTGTCAGAGCTCAGATATATGAATGGTCCTTAACATGTCAATGCTTTCTTATTGAGCTTTTCTCTACCCTGAATACAAAAGACCATAATAGGCAGAAATATTATCACCTCTATTCAGCCTGAAGAAGTTACAAAAGATCGATCTTCATCCCTCTACAACGCTTAAGATTAAGGGTCCCCTTGTAAAAAGGAGGGGAAAAATACATCAGAGGAATTCAAACCAGAGCAACTGCATCTTGAATAGTGGCTGAGTAAAATGAAGATGAGACCTGTTGGGAAGCATTCTCAGGAACTGGTCATTCTTAGTCACAAAATGAAATAAGTGGTCAGCAGGACTGGTATCACAAGATATGTGTCATAAAGACCCTACTGATAAAACAGGATGCAGTAAAGAAGCAAGCCAAAACCCACTAACACCAACATGGTGATAAAAGTGACCTCTGGTTGTCCTCACTGCTCATTATATGCTAATTATAATACACTAGCATACTAAATTACACTCCTACCCGTGCCGCAACAGTTTACAAATGCCATGACAATGTCCAGAAGATACCCTATATAGTCTAAAAAGGAGAAGAACCCTCTGTTCTGGGAATTGCCCACCCCCTTCCCAAAAAACTCATGAATAATACAACCTTTGTTTAGTATATAATGAAGAATTAACCTTAAGTATACTCAGTCCAGTAGCCCATGCTGCTATTCTGCCTATGGAATAGCCATTCTTTTTGTTTGTTTGTTTTTCGTTTGTTTAATTTGTTTTTTCAATGGATGAGAGCTCTCTATGTTGCCCAGGCTGGACTCAAACGCATAGCCTTGCTTCCTCAAGCACCAGGACAACTGGCCTGAGCCACCTCGGCTCTCTGTTTGTTTTTGAGACAGGGTCTTGCTTTGTCACCCAGGCTGGAGTGCAGTGGCAGGATCACAGCCCACTGCAGCCTGGACCTTCTGGGTTCAAAGACCTTCAGGGTCTTTAAAACCTTCCCTTCTCAGCCTCCTGAGGAGCTGGGACCACAGGTATGTCTCAAAAAATAAATAAATAAAAATACAAAAATTAACTGGGCTTGGTGGCAGGTGCCAGTAGTCCCAGCTACTTGGGAAGCTGAGGCAGGAGAATCGCCAAGTGTGGTGTCCCCAAGGTGGTGGAGGTTACAGTGAGCCAAGATCACACCACTGCACTCCAGCCTAGAAGACAGAGGGAGATTGTGTCTCAAAAAAAAAAATTATTATAAGCTACAGAAATAATCCAATTTCACTGTCTATTGCACCTTTATGACCATTTAAAGTATTGGCACAGTTAATTGCTTCTTTTATGTTTTGGAGCTGGAGTCTCACTCTGTCACCAGGCTGGAGTACAGTGGCACAATCTTGGCTCACTGCAACCTCCGCCTCCCTGGTTCAAGCAATTCCCCTGCCTCAGCTTCCCGAGTAGCTGGGCCTACAGGCACGAGCCACCATGCTCAGCTAGTTTTTTGTATTTCAGTAGAGATGGGGTTTCACCATGTTGCCCAAGATAGCCTCGATCTCCTAACCTCATGATCCATCCACCTCGGCCTCCCAAAGTGCTGTGATTACAGGTATAAGCCACTGCGCCTGGCCCAATTGCTTAATTCTAATGCTTTTCTTGAACACTCTTTACAAGTTACAATGCTGAAGTGTTGTGTCTTCAAGGAGGTTCATAGAAAGGACTCTCACATGCACAGGTTTCTGATAACCTCAAGATCTTACTTTGGTCTCGGTAAGAATTCCCAGAACTCTAATGAAGAGACTGACTGCTTTATAAAACTGCTAACCCAAGAAAGACAAGAATTAATTAAATACAAAGGAAATACTTTGGCAGATTTTCATGGTCCATCGGCCAGTAATGAAATTGTTGAGATATACAGTTTCAATGAACTCCATGCTCAAAGTCAAATTACATATGAAAACTCATTTAATAAATACTTTGCACCTGAATTGGAGAGACAAAATTGATATTTAAGAAGATAAAGGTCAGGCTGGGCGCAATGGCTCACGCCTGTAATCCTAGCACTTTGGGAGGCCGAGGTGGGTGGATCACCTGAGGTCAGGAGTTCAAGACCAGCCTGGTCATCATGGTGAAACCCCACCTTTAAAAAAAAAAAAGAAGATAAAGGTCAGTCACAGTGGCTTACATCTGTAATTCCAGCACTTTGGGAGGCTGAGGCAGGCAGATCACCTGATGTCAGGAGTTCGAGACCAGCCTGCCCAATAGCCTTTTGCCTGAGGGGAAACACCATCTCTACTGAAAAAAAAAAAAATTAGCCAGGCGTGGTGACCAGGGCCTGTAATCCCAGCTTCTCAGGGGGCTAAGGCAGGAGGCTGGCTTGAACCCGGGAGGCAAAAGTTGCAGTGAGCCAAGATTGTGCCACTGCACTCCAGCCTCGGTGACAGAGCAAGACTCAGTCTCAAAAAAAAAAAAAAAAAAAAAGATAAAAATCCAATGATAAGCATGGACTCAGGGAGAGTCTGAGCAACTACCTGGTCCTTTTTGAATCTTTAAAGCTTTCCTTAGTAAAAGCTCTGCATACCGGGCACAGTGGCTTACGCCTGTAATCCCAACACTTTGGAGGCCGAAGTGGGAAGATCATGAGGTCAGGAGTTTGAAACCAGCCTGGCCAATATGGTGAAACTCCATCTCTACTAAACATACAAAAAAATTAGCTGGGCATGGTGGCAGATGCCTGGAGTCCCAGCTACTCAGGAGGCTGAGGCAGGAGAATAACTTGAACCTGGGAAGCAGAGGTTGCAGTGAGCCAAGATCACGCCATTGCACTCCAGCCTGGGTGACAGGGCAAGGCTCATCTCAAAAAAAAAAAAAAAAAAAGCTCTGCACCCCAAGAATCATGAAAGAGATAAAATGATCCAAGTTATGAAAGGCTGGGAACAGTGTGCTTCATGCTTGCAATCCCAACACTTTGAGAATGGCTTGAACCCGGGAGGCAGAGGTTGCAGTGAGCCGAGATCACGCCATTGCACTCTTAAAGACTTTTACGGTCTTTAAGACCTTCCTATCTCAGCTTCCTGAGGAGCTGGGACCACAGGCATGTCTAAAAAATAAATAAATGAAAATAAATAAAAATACAAAAATTTTGTAACTAAGCCTAGGTAACTGAGCAAGACTCTGTCTCAAAAACAAACAAACAAACAAACAAAATATATATATATATATATATATAGGCTGGGCACGGTGGTTCATGGCTGTAATTCTAGCACTTTGGGAGGCCAAGGTGGGCTGATCATCTGAGGTCAGGAGTTCGAGACCAGCTTGGCCAGCATGGTGAAACCCCATCTCTGCTAAAAATACAAAAATTAGCCAGGCATGGTGGTGCATGCTTGTAATCCCAGCTATGAGGAGGCAGGAGAATCACTTGAACCTGGGAGGCAGAGGTTGTAGTGAGCTGAGATGGCACCACTGCACTCCAGCCTGGGCAACAAGAGCAAAACTCCGTCTCTCTCTCTCTCTCTCTCTCTCTCTCTCTATATATATATATATATATGGACACACACATACATATAGGTGTGGTGACTGTTCTAAAATTGACTAAATGATTTATAACTAATATTTGGTTTGTCAAATCCATAATCCTCAGAAAACAATGAAAACTTAAATGTCTGCTACCTGATGAGCCATTTAAACTTTATAAAGATATTTCATTCAATTGCCATTTGTAATGCATGCTTCCTGGTTGTGTAGAAGCCTTCCCATGTGGGAAGGCCAATGCTATAATAGTAGCTAAAAGGTTATTTAAAAATGTAGTTCCGTACAAAAATTAGCTGGGCGTGGTGGTACATGCCTGTAATCCCAGCTACTCAGGAGTCTGAGGCAAAAGAATCGCTTGAACCTGGGAGGCAGAGGTTGCAGTGAGCCAAGATAGTGCCACTACACTCTAGCCTGGTGGCAGAGTGAGACTCCATCTCAAAAAAAAAAAAAAAAAAAAGAAAAAAGAAAAAGAAACAAAAGAAAAAAATATTTTTTTTTTACGCTCAGCTAATTTTCGTATTTTTAGTAGAGATGGAGTTTCGAAAAAAATATATTTTTTAAAAAATATAAAAATAAAAATAAAAATGTAGTTCCTGGCTGGGCATGGTGGCTTATGCCTGTAATCCCAGCACTTTGGGAGGTGGAGGCAGGCGGATCACCTGAGGTCAGGAGTTTGAGACCAGCCTGGGCAATATGGTGAAACTCCTTCTCTACTAAAAATGCAAACATTAGCTGGATGTGGTGGCACTCACCTGTAATCCCAGCTACTCAGGAGGCTAAGGCAGGAGGATCGCTTGAACCCTGGAGGTGGAGGATGCAGTGAGCCAAGATTGTACCACTGCACTTCAGCCTGGATGACAGTGAGACTCTGTCTCAAAAAAAAAAAAGAGTAGTTCCCTTGTGGGGCATTCCTGAGAATTCTCCAGTTGTAGAGGTACTTATTTTTCACTGGACAAGTTGTAAAACAGTTAAATAAAGTATTACAGATGCAATAGCATTAGGCAAAGCTTACTGAGTCAACTGGATTGCTTTGGTCAGAGGTATTGCAGGTTGATGACAATAGATAGATACACTTTCAGTGGAAAACATGAGTTGAGCCCTTAGGAAATAGGCCTGTGCTGCTAACGATAGATGCTCATGTATCTCCTGCTCTCTTAAACTTTGATATGACTAAGCTCTGCAAGGATTTAATGCATGAGCCAAAGTGTACTTTTTATTTGTTTTTTGTTTGTTTGTTTGTTTGTTTGTTTTTTGAGACAGAGTCTCACCCTATTGCCTGCTGGAGGTCAATGGCATGATCTAGGCTCACTGCAACCCAACCTCTGCCTCCTGGGTTCAAACAATTCTCCTGCCTCAGCCTCCTGAGTAGACGGGATTACAGGCATGCACTACCATGCCCAGCTAATATTTGTATCTTTAGTAGAGACAGAGTTTCACCATGTTGGCCAGGCTGGTCTCGAACCCCTGACCTCAAGTGATCCACCCGCCTTAGCCTCCCAAAGTGCTGGGATTACAGGGGTGAGCCACTGCATCTGGCCTGTAGATGTTTTACATTAGAGATGTCCATTGATACATCCAAGTAGAAATTCCAAGGAAGTGCCAAGCGCAGTGGCTCACACCTGTAATCTCAGCACTTTGGGAGGCTGAGGCAGGTGGATCACGAGGTCAGGAGATTGAGATCATCCAGGCTAACATGGTGAAACCCAGTCTCAACTAAAAATGCTAAAAAAATTAGCCAGGCGTAGTGGTGGAGGAATGTAGTCCCAGCTACTGGGGAGGCGAAGGCAGGAGAATCGCCTGAACCTGGAAGGCAGAGGTTGCCCTGAGCTGAGATCACACCACTGCACTCCAGCATGTGCAACAGAGGGAGACTCCATTTCAAAAAAAAAAAAAAAAAGAAGAAATTCCAAGGAAGCTGTTGACTATGTATGTCTAAAATGCAGGGAGAGAAATCCAGGCCAGCAGTAATAAAATTGGACACCCATTGGCTGGGCACAGTGGTTCACGTCTGTAATCTCAGCACTTTGGGAGGCCGACGCAGGCAGATCACTTGAAGTCAGGAGTTTGAGACCAGCCTGGCCAACATGGTAAAACCCCGTCTCTACTAAAAATACAAAAGCCATGCATGCTGGTGGGCACCTGTAATCCCAGCTACTCGGAAGGCTGAGGCAGGAGAATTGCTTAAAATGGTGAGGCAGAGGTTGCAGTGAACCAAGATCATGCTACTGCACTACAGCCCGGGCAACAGAGCAAGAATCCGTCTCAAGAAAAAAAAATTATATATACATATATATACGTATACATATATATGTGTGTGTGTATATATATATATACACACACATGTATACACACACACATAAATCTGTTGATGTTTTAGAATAAAATAAATTAGTACATCTATGTGCACAGAAAAATCAAACAATTCAAACAACACACACACAAAAGCAAAATGAAAGATTTTCTTCCTATTCAGCAAGTCTCTCTCTCTCTCTCTTTCTTTCTTTCCTTCTCTGAGACAGAGTCCTATGCCACCCAGCTTGGAGTGCAGTGGCGCAATCTCGGCTCACTGCAACCTCTGACTCCCGGGTTCAAGGGATTCTGCTACCTCAGCTTCTCAAGTAGATTGGACTAGAGACACTTGCCACCACACCCAGCGAATTTTTGTATTTTTAGTAGAGACGGAGTTTCACTATGTTGGCCAGGCTGTTCTTGAACTCCTGACCTCATGATCCACCTGCCTCAGCCTCCCAAAGTGCTGGGATTACAGGCGTGAGCCACCTCGCCTGGCTAACAAGTCTTTCTTTCTAAATGTAATCACTGTAAATAATTTTTATGTTTTTTTCCAAGAAAAAAAGTACATTATTGTGTGTTTCTATTTTATTAGGAGTAATGCTGAACCAAACATCCCTGTTGTACATACATCTTTGTACATCTTTTTTTTTTTTTTTTAAATTCAGAGTCTTGCTTTGTTGCCCAGGCTGGAGTGCAGTGGCATGATCTCGGCTCACTGCAACCTCTGCCTCCAGGTTCAAGTGATTCTCCTGCCTCAGCTTCCTGAGTAGCTGGGACTACAGGTGCGAGCTGCCGTGCCCAGCTAATTTTTATCTTTTTAGTAGAGACAGGGTTTCATTATGTTGGCCAGACTGGTCTCCATTTCCTGACATGATCCACCCGCCTTGGCCTCCCAAAGTGCTGGGATTACATGTATGAGCCACTGAGCCTGGCCTAAATCTTTGAACATCTTGGATTATTTTCCTATAATAAATTTCTTTTTTTTTTTAAGACAGAGTTTCACTTTTGTTGCCCAGGCTGGAGTGCAATGGTGTGATCTCAGCTCACTGCAACCTCTGCCTCCTGGGTTCAAGCGATTCTCTTGCCTCAGCCACCCGAGTAGCTGGGATTACAGGCATGCACCACCATGCCCTGCTGTATTTCCATATTTCTAAATTTGAGCTATATGCATCATGGACATTATAGGAAATTCCTTGTTAAAAAAATAGTTTATAGGCTGGGTGCAGTGGCTCATGCCTGTGATCCCAGCACTTTGAGAGGCCAAGCAGGTGGATCGCCTGAGGTCAGGAGTTCAAGACCAGCCTGGCCAAAATGGTGAAATCCCATCTCTACTAAAAACACAAAAATTAGCCAGGTGTGGTGGCAGATACCTGTAATTCCTAGCTACTCAGGAGACTGAGGCAGGAGAATTGCTTGAACCTGAGAGGCAGAGTTTGCAGTGAGCTGAGATCGTGCCACTGCACTCCAGCCTGAGAGAAACTCCGTCTCAGGGAATGGGGGCTCATGCCTGTAATCCCAGCATTGAGAGGCCAAAGTGGGAGGATCACTTGAGCCCAGGAATTTGAGACCAGCCTAGGCTACATAGGAAGACTTCATCTTTTTTTTTTTTTTAGAGGCGGGGTCTCGCTAATGCCCAGGCTGGAGTGCAGTGGCTATTCACAGGCACGATCCCACTACTGATCAGCACGGGAGTTTTGACCTGCTCCGTTTCCGACCTGGGCCAGTTCACCCCTCCTTAGGCAACCTGGTGATCCCCAGCTACCGGGAGGTCACCATATTGATGCCAAACTTGGTGCGGACACCCGATCAGCATAGCACACTACAGCCCAGAACTCCTGGACTCAAGCGATCCTCCCACCTCAGCCTCCCGAGTAGCTGGGACTACAGGCACGCGCCACTGCGCCTAGCGGAAGACCTCATCTTTACAAAAAAAAATAATAATAATAAGTGCTGGGGCTGGGCGAGGTGGCTCACGCCTGTAATCCCAGCACTTTGGGAGGTCAAGGTGGACAGATCATGAGGTCAAGAGATTGAGACCATCCTGGCGAACATGGTGAAATCCTGTCTCTACTAAAAATACAAAAATTAGCTGGACGTGGTGGCGTGAGCCTGTAGTCCCAGCTACTCGGGAGGCTGAGGCAGGAGAATCACTTCAACCTGGGAGTTGGAGGCTGCAGTGAGCGGAGATCGCACCACTACACTCCAGCCTGGGTGGCAGAGGCAGAGTCTGTCTCAAAAAAATAAAAATAAAAAGTGCTGGGCATAGTGTCACACATCTGTAGTCCCAGTTACTTGGGAGGCTGAGACAGAAGGAATTCCAGTCTTGAGCCTGTGAGTTCCAGGCTGTATGGATCCGTGATCATGCCACTGTACTCCAGCCTCGGTGACAGAGTAAAACCCTCTGTCAAATAAATAAACAAAATAAAAATAAAAATACAGTCTATAAGTTTGAATGGCATCTAGATTTGCCAGTTTCTGTGTTTGGCCCCAAATCCATAGAACTCAAAAGAAGTATGGATTATGATATGTCCAAATCTACTGAATTTATGCAAAATATTGGTTGCTATAACTTCAAATTTAAGGTGAATATCAAAATTGGAGAAAGGGATGGTAGACAAAGGAAAAATAATTATTGTTATTTTTGGCACAATCAAGACCTTTAATTAGAGACACCTGAAAAATGTTTTAGCCCAGCAAACCTACTAACAATCAATAAAACTAATTTTAACTAGGTGCTGGGTGCGGTGGCTCACACCTGTAATCCCTGCACTTTGAGAAGACGAGGTGGGTGGATCAAGAGGTCAGGAGATCGAGACCATCCTGGCTAACACAGTGAAACCCCATCTCTACTAAAAATACAAAAAAACTTAGCCGGGCGTGGTGGCGCGTTTGCAATCCCAGCTACTCGAGAGGCTGAGACAGGAGAATCACTTGAACCCGGGAGGCGGAGGTTGCAGTGAGCCAAGATGGTGCCATTGCACTCCAGCCTGGGCCACAGAGTGAAACTGTCTCAAACAAAACAAAACAACAAATTTTACCTATCTACTCTTTGGCAAGATACCAGAGACTTTTTAAAAGATCATAGGTCTGATAATCAGATGATATCCTTGTTCTACCCCTAACTAGCTGTGTGACCTTGGAGGACATCACTGAACTCTCTGAGGCTGTTTTCCTATTTCTTTCTTTTCTTTCTTTCTTTTTTTTTTTAAACTCCCAGAAGATTTAGAATTGAGCTGTTTTCCTATTTCTAAAGTGGGCTGCCTGAATACCAAGACCTCTGAAATTCAGCTCTAAAATTCTAAAATGAACTCAGTCTCCCACTCTTTAAATGCAAAAGCTGCATCTCAGGTGCCAGTCTAAAATCCAGTTACAAAGGTCTGTCTATTTAGAGAAAGCATAGAGGGAAGCAAGGATAAATAGCTGCATGGTTCAGCAGGAATCATAATGACACAACAGTGTAATCATTATAATAACAATAACAAGTTTATATTTTATGAGGCTGTACCATTAAAGCAATCTGGCACGTTGCACAGAAGAGATTCCTTGCTCCCTGGGAGAACATAAATAAAGTACAAAACGCATGAATGTACCAATAATAATAGTTCACAATATCTTAAAATATACACAAACTCAGGACTATGTGCCACGCATGTTCACTGTTGGAGATGAAACTCTTTTCATGCAAATTCTCAGCTCTCTATAGGTTGACCTGCCCCTGAGCAAGAGTGAATTATAAAAAGACTGATAAACTTTATAATGGCTCTGCTGTATAGGTCCTACATGCTCTTGTTATCATAGTTCCCTGATCACCGTAGTTCAAATGATCATTCTCATTTTAAATTTCCTGCTTGTAGTCTTTACAGAGCATTTGGCAGGAGACAGATGATGCAGGGGTTTTCCATTGAGTGGAAGAAAGCGTGAGGGGAAAAAAACGAAACAACAAAACAAAACAAAACCCAGTTATGACATGTATTTGAATGAATGTCCTGGGAAAGAGATTTGAGATTTGTTTAATCTCAAACTAGACTTGGAAATAAGAATATCTGGGATCCTGGACTGTGATTCCAAAGAAGCCAAGACTTCCTTCTCCACAGCTGCCCTTGAGGAAGCTGGTATGTCCTGAGCGTATCTTCTTTCACTGTGCTATCCAAGGGTAAAAAGCAAAATACCACACTACAACGTCTGCCAAGCCAGAGTGAGGTCCCTACGCTGCCTGACTCCCACAAAA
Source organism: Cacajao melanocephalus (assembly GCA_963573385.1). Taxonomy (NCBI): domain Eukaryota; kingdom Metazoa; phylum Chordata; class Mammalia; order Primates; family Pitheciidae; genus Cacajao; species Cacajao melanocephalus. The sequence continues at coordinate 40,977 of CAUYLG010000234.1, read as the reverse complement.
AACAGGTGCTAGATTTGACATCCTGTATAATTTAAGCCATATCCTTAGTGATTAAAACTGCATCATCCTTCACCTTATTGAGGCATCTTTTCCTTTAAATAAATTGCAAGGGGCCATTAAAAGTATCTCTCAAAATAACCTAGTGGTTTCACTGCATTCAGAATGTTGGACATCAAGAACTGAGGAAGCGGATGTCCTCCGTGGAGGGGCGGTCGGGGAAGAGGGACGGTTGTGGGGGTGGGGAGGGGTGCAGAGGGGATAGTAATATCACTCTTTGCACTGTGACTCTTCACTCAGTTACTCAATAGGAACAGCTGCCAAACTCACATGAGCATATCCAGACAATGGAATTAAAAGCAGTTGATAAAGAGCCAGAGTTCTCTCAGGATTAAAGTGTAGAAAAATGTGGTATTAAAATAAGAAAAAAAGTAAGGTAGAATTTCTTCATGTGAAATAAGTTCTGTTTGCAATGAGCAAGTTTTTTTTAATTTTTAATTTTCCAACTGAACTTTTCATAAGAAAAGAATAAAAGACCTTAATTTTATGGGAGCAAATGTGGACTTGCCACTAAAAACTCTTCACCTAATAATATCATAAATCTCACTGATCCTATAATATTAACTGCATGTGAATATGGCTTAAAGTGTATCAAGCAGAACCAGTCGCGGCGGCTCACACGTGTAATCCCAGCACTTTGGGAGGCCAAGGAGTGTGGCTCACTTGAGGCCAGGAGTTCAAGACCAGCCTGGCTAACATGATGAAACCCTATCTCTACTAAAAATACAAAAATGAGTCTGGTGTGGTGGGACATGCCGGTAATCCCAGCTACTCGGGAGGCTGAGGCACGAGAATGCTTCAGCCCTGGGGGCAGAGGTTGCAGTGAGCTGACATCTCGCCATTGCACTGCAGGCTGGGCAACAGAGGAAAAATCTGTCTCAAGAAAAAAAAAAGGTCAGGCCCGGTGGGTTATGCCTGCAATCCCAGCACCTGGGGAGGCTGAGGCTGGCAGATCAGAAGGTCAAGAGCTCAAGACCATCCTGGCCAACGTGGAGAAACCCTGTCTCTACTAAAAATACAAAAATTAGCTGGGTGTGATGGTGCACGCCTGTAGTCCCAGCTCCTCAGGAGGCTGACGCAGGAGAATCACTTGAACCTGGGAGGTGGAGGTTGCAGTAAGCCAAGATCACGCCACTGAACTCCAGCCTGGGCAACAAGAGCGAAACTCCATCTCAAAAAAGAAAAAAAAAGTAAAAGTGTATCCAGCTTTCTATTACCTGTTGTATACTTTTCTGTCCCCATCCCCCCACCTAAGAAGCTAGTATTTATTATATAATTTAAGAAACAAAAATTTGGAGCAAAACCCACAAAATTCTCAGAAGACATAAATGTGTTTTGTTTGTTTGTTTGTTTTTTAGAGACGGGGTCTCGCTATGTTGCCCAGGCTGGAGTGCAGTGGCTATTCAAAGGCATGATCCCACTACTGATCAGCACCACTGATCAGCACCGGAGTTTTGACCTGCTCCGTTTCCGACCTGGGCCGGTTCACCCCTCCTTAGGCAACCTGGTGGTTCCCTGTTCCCGGGAGGTCACCATATTGAGGCCGAACTTAGTGCAGACACCCGATCGGCATAGCGCACTACAGCCCAGAACTCCTGGGCTCAAGCGATTCTCCCACCTCAGCCTCCCGAGTAGCTGGGACTACAGGCACGTGCCACTGCGCCCGGCGACATAAATGTTTTAATGTGAGAAAGGCCTATATCGTTTTTTTCAACCTAAAAAGCAAAACAGGACAAATAAAAATATATTTGGGTCAGTCTGCTCTATTTTCTGTGGGGGGAAAAAGTTTTTCCATGAATTTATTTTTCTTTTCTCTGGTAATTGTTTCTTTTGCCCAGGCTAGGGTGCGGTGGCATGCTCATAGCTCACTGCGACCTCAATCTTTCCGGCCCAAGGGATTCTCTCACCTCAGCCTCCGCAGTAGGTGTCACTACGGGCACTTGCCACCACGCCCACCTAATTTCTGTGTTTTTTGTAGGGAGGAGCTCTCACTACATTACCCAGGCTGGTTTTGAACTCCTGAGCTCAAGCGATCCACCTACCTTTGCCTTTCAAAGTGTTGGGATTATAGGCATAAGCCACTGTGCCTGGCTGGTAATTGTTTTACGGAAAGGTAATATACAGACAGAAAAGTACACAAATCATGAATGGAATACACTGTGTAACCAGCACCCACATCAAAAAAGCAGACATGCCAGCACCCAGAAAGCCCCCTTCATCTCACCTTCCTTACTCCCCTTCTCAAGGATAACCACTATCCCAACTTCTACAACTACAGACTAGGTTTGCCAGGTTTTGAACTTTACATAAAAGAAAAACGTAATACTACTTTCTTGTGTCTAGCTTATATTAAATAGGATGTTTGTGAGATTTAACATATATTGTTGCAAGTAGTAGTCTATTTTTACAATGCTATGGAGTATTCTATTGTGTGGATTTATCACAATTTATCTATTTACTGTACATGGAAACTTGGGTTGTGTCCCCAATAAATATTACAAATAATGCTGCCATAAACATTCTCGTACATGATTTTTGTGAACATATATAGCCACACATCACATAACAATGTTTTGGGGGCCAGGTGAGGTGGCTCACGCCTGTAATCCCAGCACTTTGGGAGGCCAAGGTGGGTGGATCACAAGGTCAGGAGTTCGAGACCAGTCTGGCCAACATAGTGAAACCCTGTCTCTACCAAAAATACAAAAAATTAGCTAGGTGTGGTGATGTGCGCCTGTAATCCTAGCTACTCCAGAGGTTGAGTAGGAAAATCACGTGAACCCAGGAGGCAGAGAGGTTGCTGTGAGCCGAGATCTCGCCATTGCACTCCAGTCTGGGCAAGAGTGTGAGACTCTGTCTCAAAAAAAAACAAAACAAAACAAAAAAAAAACACAGCCACATATATGATGATGGTCCCATAAGATTATAATACCAGGGCCAGGTGCAGTGGCTCACACCTGTAGTTCTCAGCACTTTGGGAGGCCGAGGCAGGCGGATTATGAGGTCAACAGTTCCAGAGCAGCCTGGCCAACAGGGTAAAACCCGGTCTCTACTCAGAATACAAAAATTAGCTGGGCGTGGTGGCGCATGCCTGTAATCCCAGCTAGTCGGGAGGCTGAGGCAGCGGAATCACTTGAACCTGGGAGGCAGAGATTTCAGGGAGCTGAGATCGTGCCACTGCACTTCTGCCTGGGTGACAAAGCAAGATTCTGTCTCGGAAAAAAAAAATTATAATACCAAATTTTAATGTTCTTTTCTTTTCTCTGTTCTTTTCTTTTCTGACAGAGTTTCTCTTTGCCACCAGGCTGGAGTGCAGTGGTGCGATCTTGGCTCACTGCAACCTCTGACTCCCAGGTTCAAGCCATTCTCCTGCCTCAGCCTCTCGAGTAGCTGGGACTATAGGCGCGTGCCACCATGCCCAGCTAATTTTTGTAGTTTTAGGAGAGACGGGGTTTCACCATGTTGGTCAGGATGGTCTAGATTTCTCGACCTTGTGATCCTCCCGCCTTGGGCTCCTAAAGTGCTGGGATTACAGGTGATAGCCACCGTGCCCAGCCTAATGTACCTTTGCTATGTTTAGATATGTATAGATACAGAAATACCATTGTGTTACAATTGCCTACACTATTCAGTACAGTAATGTAACATACAGGTTTATAGCCTAGGAGCAATAGTCTATGTTATATAGCCTAGGTGTGTAGTAGGCTATACTATCTAGGTTTGTGTAAGTATACTCTGTGTTGTTTGCTCAATGATAAAATCACCTAATGACACATTTCTCAGAACACATTCCCATCGCTATGCAATGCATGACTGTATACCGAAATAAAATATACAGTCATGTATATTTTGGGTCACAGGGAAGATGTTAAATCTTAGAAGATATTGCCAGTTTTCCAAACTCGTAACACAAATTTACATTCTCACCATCAGTGTAAGGAAGTCATAATTGTTCCACATTATTATCAACATTTGATATTATTTGTCTTTTTCTTTTTTTGTTAATTGATTGACTAATTTGGTTTTTTGAGACAGTCTTGCTCTGTCACTCAGGCTAGAGTGGAGTACAGTTGCAGGATCATGGCTCACTGCAGCCTCCAGCTACTGGGTAGAATTGATCCTCCTACCTCACCCTCCCGAGTAGCTAGGACCACAAGCATGCACCATCACACCTGTCTAATTTTTAAATTTTTCTGTAGAGACAGGGTCTCTCTATGTTGCCCAGGATGGTCTTGAACTCCTGGGCTCAAGAGATCCTTTTTTCTCACCCTCCCAAAGTGCTGTGATTCCAGGCGTAAGCCACCATGACCAGCTTGTCTTTTTTCAATTTAGCCAGAATAGTGGATGTAGTATCACATTGTGTGTTTGTTCTTAAATTGTGGTAAAATATACATAATAAAACATTTATTATTTAGATCATTTTTATTATTATTTTTTTTTAGAGACAGGGTTTTGCTATGTTGCCCAGGGTAGCCTTGAACTTCTGGGCACCAGGAATCCTCCTATGTTAGGAGTCCTCCAGAGTAGCTGGGACTACAGAAGCATGATCCCCTCACCCTGTGTCCACCCTAAATCATTTTTAAGTTTACAATTCAGCAGCATTAGGTACTTATAGTGCTGTTTTAATTTGCATTTCCCCGTACCTAAGGAATTTCAGCATGTTTTCATATGTTTATTGACTATTTGGACATCTTCTCTTGTGGAGTTCCTGTTCAAGTCTTTTGCCCTTATTTTAACAAGTCTCACTCTGTCACCCAGGCTGGAGTGCAGTGACTTTATCTTGGCTCACTGTAACCTCGGATTCCTGGGTTCAAGTGATTCTCCTGCCTCAGCTACCCAAGTAGCTGAGATTACAGGCACACGCTACCATCCTCAGCTAATTTTTCGTATTTTTTGTTTTTGTTTTTTGAGATGGAGTTTTGTTCTTATTGCCCAGGCTGGAGTGCAATGGTGCAGTCCTGGATCACTGCAACCTCCGTCTCCCAGGTTCAAGCAGTTTTCCAAGTAGCTGGGATTACAGGCTCTTGCAACCATGCCCAGCTAATTTTTTTGTATTTTTAGTAGAGATGGGTTTTTACCATGTTGGTTAGGCTGGTCTAGAACGCCTGACCTCAGGTGATCCACCTGCCTTGGCCTCCCAAACTGCTGGGATTACAGGCATGAGTCACCACGCCTGGCCAATCTTTTGTAGAGACAGGGTTTCACTATGTTGGCCAGGCTGGTCTCAAACTCCTGACCTCAAGTGACCTATCCTCTTGAGCTTCCCAAAGTGCTGGGATTACAAGCCTGAGCCACCGTGTCTGGCTTTGCCTTTTTTTTTTTTTTTAAATTGGATTGTCTGTCTTTTTTTGTGTTAATGTGTAGGGGTTCTTCATGTATTCTGGATATGAGGTTTGTGGGTTTTTTTGGATATATGCATTACATGGGCCAGGTGCAGTGATGCATGTCTGTAATCCCAGCTATTCAGGAGGCTGAGGTGAGAGGATTGCCTGATGCCAGGAGTTTCAGGTTGCAGTGTACTATGATTGTGCTTGTGAATAGCTACTACGCTCTAGCCCGGGTAACACAGTAAGATCCCGCCTCTTGAAAAATACATTCAGGCTGGGTATGATGGCTCACACCTGTAATCCCAACACTTTGGGAGGCCGAGGCGAGCGGATCACTTGATGCAGGGCGTTCAAGACCAGCCTGACCAACATGGAGAAACCCAGTCTCTACTAAAAATACAAAATTAGCTGGGTGTGGTGGTGCACACCTGTAATCCCAGCTACTCGGGAGGCTGAGGCAGGAGAGTCTCTTGAACCTGGGAGGCAGAGGTTGTGGTGAGCCAAGATTGCGCCATTGTACTCCAGCCTGAGCAACAAGAGCAAAACTCCATCTCAAAACAAAAAAATGAATAAAAAAAATCATTCATTGGCTGGGCATAGTGGTTTATGCCTATAATCCCAGCACTTTGGGAGGCTGAGGTGGGCGGATCACAGGGTCAGGAGATCGAGACTATCCTGGCTAACACGGTGAAACTCCGTCTCTACTAAAGATACAAAAATTAGCTGGGCATGGTGGTGCACATCTGTAATCCCAGCCACTCGGGAGGCTGAAGCAGAATAGCTTGAACCCGGGAAGCAGAGGTTGCAGTGAGCCGAGATTGCGCCACAGCACTCCAGGCTAGACTACAGAGCGAGACTTCATCTCAAAATAATAATAATAATAATAATAACAATAATAATACATTCATTGCAAATGTCTTCTTTCTTTTCACCATTTTTGGTTTTGTTTATTTTATTTATTTAGAGACAAGGGTCTTGCTATGGAGCCCAGGTGGGTCTTCAACTCCTGAGCTCAAGAGATCTGCCCACTTCAGCCTCCCAAAGTGCTGGGATTACAGGCATTAGCCACCATGCCCAGTCTAATATTGTTTTTAGTTGGAAAAGTTTTACATATATATAATTATATATATATAATTCCAGTAGTACCAAAGGCTACAAAATGAAAAGGAAACTTACTCTGCCTCCAGCCTTCTTAGAGCTCCTCCCCAGAGACAGACACTATTAACAATTGCTCTTTTGTGCTTCCAGAAATTTTCTATCATATAAAGCACATATACAAATATATCCTTGGCCAGGTGCTCATGCCTGTAGTCCCAACACTTTGAGAGGCTTAAGTGGGAGGATCAATTGAGGCCAGGAGTTCAAGACCAGCCTAGGCAACATATGGACACACTGTCTTTACAAAAAATAAAAAATTAGCCAGGCACGATGGCGCATGCCTGTAGTCCTAGCTACCGGGGAGGCTAAAGCAAGAAGATCACTTGAGGGTTCAAGATTAAAGTGATCTGGCCGGGCGTGGTGGCTCAAGCCTGTAATCGAAGCACTTTGGAGGCCAAGGCGGGCAGATCACCTGAGGTCGGGAGTTCAAGACCAGCCTGACCAACACAGTGAAACCCCGTCTTTAAAAAAAAAAAAAAAAAGATTAAAGTGATCTATGATCCAGCCTCTGCACTGGAAATGGAGTGAGAGCTTGTCCCAAAACAAAACCAAAACCCAAATATATCCTTTTTTCCCCCTAACAAGTAGTTACTACATAATGTTCTGTTCCATTTTTTTTTCTTTCACATAATACATTTGGAGATCTTTCTATACCAGCATAGATATGTCTGCCTCATTCTTTGGAATGACTGCTCTGTATAGTACTTCTTTGTAAAAATGTGTCATGATTTATATGTATGGCATAATTTACTCTCCTTTTGACAGTCAGATTGATTCCAGGTTTTTTTTTCTATTTTAAATAATGCTGCAGTAAAATTTAGAAAAAGGTTTTTAGGGGATGTATGTTTAATAATTTCTCTCTCTTATTTATTTATTTATTTATTGAGATGGAGTTTTGCTCTTGTTGCCCAGGCTGGAGTACAATGATGCATTCTTGGCTCACTGCAACCTCTGCCTCCCAGGTTCAAGCGATTCTCCTGCCTCAGCCTCCCTAGTAGCTGGGATTACGGGTGCCCACCACCATGGCTAATTTTTTTGTATTTTTAGTAGAGACGAGGTTTCATCATGTTGGCCAGGCTTATCTCGAACTCCTGACCTTGGGTGATCCCCTGGCTTCGGCCTCCCAAAGTGCTGGGATTACAGGTGTGAGCCACCGTTCCTGGCCCCATACGTCTAGTAATTTCTAAGGAAAAATTATGCAATGCTGGGTCAGTAGTGGGACTTAAAAAAAAGTTCCTGCCAAAATGCCCTTTAAAGAGATTGCCGTGGCTGGCCATGGTGGCTCATGCCTGTAATCCCAGCACTTTGGGAGGCCAAGACGGGTGGATTACTTGAGGTCAGGAGTTCCAGACCAGCCTGGCCCACACGGTGAAACCCCGTCTCTACTAACACAAAAATTAGCCAGGCTTGGTGGTGGGCACCTGTAATTCCTGTTACTCAGGAGACTGAGGCAGGAGAATCGCTTGAACCAGTGAAGTGGAGGTTGCAGTAAGCTGAGATCGGGAACTGCACTCCAATCTGGGCGACAGAGGGAGACTCCCTCTCAAAAAAAAAAAAATTAGGGGTGCAGTCATTCACGCCTGTAATCCTAACGCTTTGGGAGGCCAAGACGGGTGGATTACTTGAGGTCAGGAGTTCCAGACCAGCCTGGCCAACATGGTGAAACCCCATCTCTACTAAAAATACAAAAAATTAGCTCGACGTGGTGGCAGGTGCTTGTAATCCCAGCTACTTGGGAGGCTGAAGCAGGAGAAATGCTTGAACCCAGGAGGCAGAGGTTGTAGTGAGCCAAGATCATGCCATTGCACTCCACCCTGAGCAACAAAGCAAGACAAGATTGTACAATTATACTCCCAGCAATAGTGTATGAGAATGCCTTTTCTCTTACATCTTCAATAATATTAGTAAGTGAAAGGTGATCTCTCATTTTAATTTGGATTTCTCTAGTAAGTGAATAGAATATTTGAAAGCCATTTGTATTACTTTCTCTGTGAACTACCCATATCGATTAATATTCTTTTTATGTTTCTATTGCAGTGGCCCAATCTCGGCTCACTGCAACCTCTGCCTTCTGGGTCCAAGGGATTCTCCTGCCTCAGGCTCCCGAGTAGCTGGGATTACAGGCGCACACCACCATACCCAGCTAATACTTTTTTAAAAATTAGCTGGGCATGGTGCCACGTGCCTGTAATCCCAGCTACTCCAGAGGCTCAGGCAGGAGAATCGCTTGAATCTTGGGGGTGGAGGTTGTGGTAAGCCAACATCTCGCCATTGCACTCCGGCCTGGACACAAGAGCGAAACTCCATCTCAAAAGAGAAAAAAAAATTTTTTTAGAAATGGGGGTCTCACTATGTTGTCTAGGCTGGACTTAAACTCCTGGCCTCAGGCAATCCTCCAATCTTGGTCTCCCAAAGTGTTAGGTTACAGGGGTGAGCCACCGTGCCCAGTCAAAGTTTATTTTTTTGTAGAGATAGAATCTCCCTATATTGCTCAGGCTGGTCTCAAACTCCTGGCCTCAAGCAATTCTCCTGCCTTGGCTTACCAAAATGCTGGAATTAAAGGCATGGGCCACCGCGCCTGGCCTTGACTGCATTTTGATGCACCTGGAATTTATTATAGGATAAGGCTTAGGGATCCACTTTCATTTCTATTCCGAATGGCCAGGTAGTTGTCCTTATTTCCTTTACTAAACACTCCATGACTTTGAAAGTCTGGCCATTTCCAAGATATCTATATGTTCTATTGGTTCTTACCCAACATAATGGTGTCCAATGCTATCTCATTTTACTTTCATTTGTCTTTGAATGTTGATATAGAGGTTGACATTAAGCAGGTAACTTTTTTCTGTTTTGTAATATAAGAATAGAGATCTGGGCTGGGCGCTGGGCACAGTGGCTCATGTCTGTAATCCCATTGCACTCCAGCCTGGGTGACAGAGCAAAACTCGGTCTTAAAACAATAATAGAGATACTAGGTTTTCCCAGAAATACTGTTAAAAAATATTAATTCCTACTGTTTGAAATTTCTGGAAGTGAGTCCTATCCAGTGCTCCACCATAGGGGTGTGTCATAAATGATGTAATCATTTCCCTTCTGTTGACTATTTAGATGAGTTTAGATTTTAGCTATTTAAATAATACTGTGTTGATCCTTCTATATAGCTTTCTTTTTCTTTTTTTTTTTTTTGAGACAGAGTCTTACTCTGTCGCCTAGGCTGTATAGTGCAGTGGTGTGATCTTGGTTCACTGAACCTGGTTCAAGCGATTCTCCTGCTTCAGCCTCCTAATTGGCTGGGAACATAGGTGCATACCACCACGCCTGGCTAATTTTCGTGTATATATATATATATATACATATATATATATATATATATATATTTTTTTTTTTTAGAAAAAGTCTTGGGACAGGGGTGGGCAGAGAGAAAAAAACAACAACAACAAAAAAAACCAAAAAGTCTTGGTCTGTCACCCAGGCTGGAGTGGAGTGGCTCAGTCTTGGCTCACTGCAACCTCTGACTCCTGGGTTCAAGTGATTCTCCTGCCTCACCTTCCTGACTAGCTGCGATTACAGTCAGCTGCCACATTTTTGTATTTTTAGTAGAGACAGGGTTTTACCATGTTGTCCAGGATTGGTCTCAAACTCCTGACCTCAGGTGATCCACCCACCTTGGCCTGCCAAAGTGCTGGGATCACAGGTGTGAGCCACTGCGCCTGGCCTTAATTTTTGTATTTTTAGTAGAGATGGGGTTTCACCATGTTAGTCTGGCTGGTCTCAAACTCCTGACCTTGTGATCTGCTGCCTCGGCCTCCCAAAGTGCTGGGATTGCAGGTGTGAGCCACCGCACCCCGCCTCTTCTATATAGCTTTCATAATTTCTTGACAAGAGAGTTATGGAAGTGGAATTATTGAGTCAAAGTGTGTGAATATTTCTGAAGAGGAAATCGTCTTCCGGAAAGCCTCTATAAATTATTCTCTGCTGGGGGCGGTGGCTCAGATTTGCAGTGAGATCAGATTGTGCCACTGCACTGCAGCCTGGGAAACAGAGCGAGCCTCCATCTCAAATAAAATAAAATAAAATAAATAAAAATTATTCTCCTTCCAGCAGATTATGTTTACACAATGAAAACCTACCACCATCACCATTTTTTTTTTGAGACAGAGTCTTGCTCTAATGCCAGGCTGGAGTGCAGTGTCGTGATTTTGGCTCACTGCAACCTCTGCCTCCCACGTTCAAGCAATTCTCCTGCCTCAGCCTCCTGAGTAGCTGGGACTACAGGCGTGTGCCACCACGCCTGGCTAATTTTTGTATTTTTAGTACAGACAGGGTTTCACTATGTTGGCCAGAATGATCTCGATCTCTTGACTTCATGATCCACCCACCTCGGCCTCCCAAAGTGCTGGTATTAGAGGCGTGAGCCACCACGCCCGGCCTATCACCATTTTTTTTAGCTGTGTGTTAGCTACTATTCTTTCGCAACTTCATTTAATGCTCATAACTGTTTAGTGCAGTAGTAGATAGTATAATTCTCATTTTATAGGTAATTTAACTGAGGCTCAGAGAGGGTAAGAAATCAGCCAAGGGCAGAACTGGAATTAATCTCAGGTCTTTCTCTCTCAAGTTCATGCTTTCTTGTTTTGTTTGATTTTGAACCTAAGATATGGAGGTCTGAGTTAAATGTACTCCTTAATTCATGGTATGTTTTCATCACTGGTTGTCTCTGTATTTCTTTTTCTGTGTTGTCTAGGCTGGGGCACAAGATCATGGCTCACTGCAGCCTCGACTTCGGCTCAAGCGGTCTTCCCACCTCAGCCTTCAGGGTAGCTGGGACTGCAGGCACCTGACACCATGCCTGGCTAATTTTTGTATTTTTTGTAGAGATGGGGTTTCATCATGTTGCCCAGGCTAGTGTTGAACTCGTGGGCTCAAGTCATCCACACAGAGCCTTGCTGTGTTGCCCAGCTGGAGTATAGTGGCATAATCTTGGCTCACTGCAACCTCCACCTCCCAGGTTTAAGTGATTCTTATTTTTTTTTTAAGGCGGGGTTTCACCATGTTGGTCAGGCTGGTCTTGAACTCCCGAACTCAGGTGATCCGCCCGCCTTGGCCTCCAAAGTGCTTGGATTACAGGCGTAAGCCACCACACCCAGCCAGGTGTAAGTGATTCTTTTGCTTCAGCCTCCAAAGTAGCTGGTACTACAAGTACTCGCCACCACGCTTGGCTAATTTTTGTATTTTTTGTAGAGACAGGGTTTCACCATGTTGGCCAGGCTGGTCTCAAACTCCTGACCTCAGGTGACCCTCCCACCTCTGCTTCCAAAGTGCTGGGATTACAAGTGTGAGCCACCACGCTTGGCCTTCAATTAACTCTTCAATGTTTATTTTACTCTGATACTAAAAATCGTTCATGTTTAGCATGAATAAGGATACAATCACTTCTACACACACATGCATACATTTATATCTATGCCTGTATATTTAAAACTATGGGCGAAAGAAATGGGAAGATTTAGGTCAATAAATACAAAGAAGCAGATATGTAGGATGAGAAAGTCTAGAGATCTAATGTACAACATGAGGACCATAGTTAATAACATTGTATTGTACTTGGGTTTTTTGTTAAATAGGTAGATTTTAGCTGCTCTTGTTATACTTACACAAGCCTTTATGTGAGAGTATAGATATGTTAATTTTCTTCACTATAGTAACCATTTTACTATCTATATATATCCCATAACATCATGTTGTAAACCTCAAATACACACAATAAAATTTATTTTTATTTATTTATTTTTGAGACAGAGTCTCGCTCTGTTGCCCAGGCTAGAGTGCAGTGGCGTGACCTCGGCTCACTGCAACCTTTGCCTCCCGGGTTCAGGCAATCATCCTGCCTCAGCCTCCTGAGTAGCTGGGATTACAAGTGCAGACCACTATGACAGGCTAATTTTTGTAATTTAGTGGAGATGGGGTTTCACCATGTTGGCCAGGCTGGTCTTGAACTCCTGACCTCAAATGATTCTCCCACCTCAGCGTTACAAAGTGTTGGGATTACAGGAAGAAGCCACCACCGCACCCACCCAATATAATTATTTTTTTAAAAAAACTATGAGTTCAGGCCGGGCTCAGTGGCTCATGAGGCAGGTGGATCAGACTGAGGCAGATGGATCACCTGAGGTCAGGAGTTTGAGACCCGCCTGGCCAACATGATGATCTCGGCTCACTGCAACCTTTGCCTCCCATCTCTACTAAAAATACAAAATTAGGTGGGAGTGGTGGTGCACACCTGTAATCCCAGCTACTTGGGAGGCTGAGGCAGGAGAATCACTTGAACCCAGGAGGCGGAGGTTGCAGTGAGCCGAGATTGCACCATTGCACTCCAGCCTGGGCAAAAAGAGCGAAACTTCACTCAAAAAACCCCCAAAAAACAACAACAAAAAAACTATGAGTTCACACTGATACCTCCAATTCCGATACAATAGCATGGGGCATTCTCCCCACACTTTTAACTTCATTCTGCCACAGTGAGAAAGCTGGCTCTGTCATGCTTAATGTATTTAGTGACTTGATCAATCATCCCATATGCAACTAATCTCCCAATCTAAGCTTCCAGGCCTTCCCTACTGGGATGCCTTGCTCTCCACTCTTGGGCTCTAGCACTTAGACTTTGTGTAGGGCTGCCTCCCAGGTGTTCAAGTCCTCTTCATCTTCTCAGGTTCTTCAGCTTCCTTACCTGCTAGGTCACTAACACCTGGCTGTGGTCTGCCAGGTGTATATGCTTCCTTTGTTCTGTATACCTAATGTCTTTGGCACTTAATATTTTAGGATGGAAAAGGGGAAGAGGAACACTGAATGTACACTTTTGAATGGATATTGTGCCTGTTATTTTATTAAGCTCTTTATTCACATCTTCTTTCTTCCTTTTTTTTTTTTTTGAGGCGGAGTTTCGCTCTGTCACCCAGGCTGGACTGCAGTGGCGCAATCTCGGCTCTCTGCGAACTCCGCATTCGGGGTTCAAACAGTTCTCCTGTCTCAGCCTCCTGAGTCGCTGGGACTAGTGGTGTGCGTCACCACATTCAGCTAATTTTTGTATTTTTAGTACAAAATACAAAATATACGCCCGGCCACACATCTTATTTCTTTAGTAATTCACAGAACTGGAATTTTTGGATGAGTTTTTTTGACTCACGCCTGTAATCCCAGAGCTTTGGGAGGCTGAGGCGGGTAGATCACCTGAGGTCGGGAGTTTGAGACCGGCCTGACCAACATGGAGAAACTCTGTCTCTACTGAAAATACAAAAACTTAGCAGGGCGTGGTGGCGCGTGCCTGTAATCCCAGCTACTTGGGAGGATGAGGCCGGAGAATGACTTGAACCTGCGAGGGGGAGGTTGCAGTGAGCCGAAATCGCACCATTGCACTCCAGCCTGGGCAACAAGAGCAAAATTCCGTCTCAAAAAAAAGTTTTTTTTTTTTTTTTTTTTTTTTTTAGACAAAGTCTCTGTGGCCCAGGCTGGAGTGTAGTGGCCTGATATCAGCTCGCTGCAAACAAACTCTGCCTACCGGGTGCAAGTGATTCTCTGCCTCAGCCTCCCGAGGAGCTGGGATTACTGGCCCTGGCCACCACGCCAGTGTAATTTTTTTATGTTTTTAGTAGAGATGGGGTTTCGTCATCTTGGGCAGGCTGGTCTTGAATTCCTGACTTCGTGATACACCTGCCTCGGCCTCCCAAAGTGCTGGGATTACAGGTGTGAGCGACTGCGCCTGGCCTGGATGAAAGTTTTTTAAAGGGAGTCTTGCTCTGAAGCTGGTGTGCAGTGGTGTGATCATAACTCACCACAGCCTCAAACTCCTGGGCTCAAGTGATCCTCCAGCCTCAGTCTCCTCAGTAGCTGAGACTACAGGTGCACTCAACCATGCCCAGCTAATAGAGACGGGGGTCTCACTGCTCAGGCAGCAGTGGGATTACAGACGTGAGCCACCGCTCCTGGACTGAAAGAGTGTTTTTAACGCTTTAAAAAAATATCATCGCCAACATAGTGAAACCCCGTCCAAAAAAAAAAATCAATCTGTTCTCAAAAACTGTTGCAACAATTTACAATCTCATCAGCACTGAGTATCCATTTCCCTGCACCCTTCTCAGTAGTATTACTAAACAAAATACATATATGACAGTTTGTTGGGCTCAAGGAGTCTCTGGACAAGTTTCCTATTCTCCACGCTGCCTCTCCTCTGGACACAGGAAGGGGTCTTTTTCCTTATTTATTTTGTTATTTCATTTCCGTCAACACGACTCGGCTTGGGGACGAAGGTAGGGGGCAAGCCAGTTACCGCCGACGAGGAGGCCTCGCGGCACTTGGCCTGGAGGAGCTCACGCGGCAGCCGACACAGACCTCTTTTCGGCTGCGTCTACCTGCGCGTCTCCGGGCGGCAGAGGGCGCCGTCGAGCCCGCGACAGACCCCGTCCCCAGGGCAGCGCGCCGCGCTCCCATGACGTATTTCCGCGTCATCTGCCGCTGAGGCTTGCTCCCATTGGTTGTAGGCGAGGCAATAGGGGCGGAGTCGAGTGGGTGTGTGGAAAGCGCCGCAGCTCGGGTGGGGGGCGAGGCTTCCCCTTCCCCGCCCCTCCCCCGACCTCCAGTCCCTCCCAGGGCCGCTGCGCGGAGCGGGTAGGAGCGCGGCGACTGCACTTTCCCCGGCAGGAGCTGGAGCTGGGCTCTGGTGCGCGCGCGACGGGGCCGCCTGAGCCGGAGGGACTGGTTGGTTGAGGGAGAGAGGGAGGGAATCCCGGGCTGCCGAACCGCACTTTCAGCCTGCTCCACTCCTGCAGGGCAGCCCTTCGGCTCCCTGCGCGCGGAGCCGAGTCCCTGGCGGGTGGGGCGGGGGTCCCCTGAGACCGCCACCGGCCCCCTCGGCGCTGACGGGACCGCGCGGGGCGCACCCGCCGAAGGCATCCCCGGGGTCCGCGGCCCGGACTTGGACTTGCGCAGCGGGCGCGGGGCACCTCAGCGGGAGGAAGCGAGAGGTGCTGCCCTCCCCCCGCAGTTGGAAGCTGCTTAGCCGGGTCCAAAATGCCCAAGAAGAAGCCGACGCCCATCCAGCTGAACCCCGCCCCCGACGGCTCCGCGGTTAACGGGACCAGCTCTGCGGAGTAAGTATCGGGCGGGCGGCGAGCGTCGGGGCCCGGCTGCGGAGGCCCGGGCCGGGGCTCAGGAGCGCGCGCCAGGCTCCGCTACGGTTTGTCACGTACGTCTGGGGCTGGCAGGGGGCGAGGAACTCCCGGCCGCCGAGGTATCAGTGACTAAGCACTGATTGTGCTCCTGACTCAGACCAGTTCGCGGATCCCGCGGGTCTCAATTTCCCTCTTCACCCCTTTCCCGACCGTTTCAGTGGTCCCTGGCCACTGACCAGTCTTCTCCCAAGAAAATAAAAGCTGGCACATTTCCCCTGCCTCCCCCCAGCTGTGTTATAAATGTGATCCTCTGGGAGTCTGGCCTGTAACGGGGGGAGGAGGCTAATGTTTTGGAAAGAATTAAGATCGCATCTGTGCTTTGAGACCGGCTCAGGTTATGAAGTGTGGAGTATCAGCCTCACCTTCATGCCTGACACCTGTGGGGCCTGAGTGCCTTGTTGCAGGCCAGCTACCTGGCCAGCGAGGGCGTGCTGGAAGTCCGTGTGGACTTAGTGGCTTTTTCTTGCTGACTTTGGGAGTTCCCGGTCCTTGGCCTTCCTGGGAACTGTCTTGCTCAAGAAAGCGGCGTTCCTCATCTGGCTCTTCATTGATTCATTCATTTATTCAACAGACCATTTCCTCACTAATGATTAGCTTTCTGTACTTGACCAGGAGCTCCTAAACTCCTGACCTGAGACATGAACACCATGACCTATAAACCACATGCTAGGTGCTCCATCTCTGCGGCTTCCAGCGTTGTTCACCAGCGAACACTTTATTTCATTAAATAATCATGAGCCTGTTTCCTGGGGGTTTCTGAGCTCCCACAACTCTCGGGTTCTAGGTAGGGGACAAGACTATGTGAGGGAAAGCTGCTTGGCTAGCTAGAGAAATAGCCAGAAAAGATTAGGTTATTGCTATTTTTTTGCCTTTTTTTTTGGTAGTTGGTTATCCAACATTCGGTAAAGATTAGGTTCTTAATCTGATTTTTTTTTTTTTTTTTAAAAAGACGGGGTTTCACCATGTTGGTCAGGCTGGTCTTGAACTCCCGACCTCAGGTGATCCGCCTGCCTTGGCCTCCAAAGTGCTTGGATTACAGGCATGAGCCACCATGCCCGGCCTGGTTCTTAATCTTTTACCTGCATCCTGCAGACTTTAGGAAGCTAATTGATGAAATCAGAGTAGACTTGGACTTTCTACTCTTTCGTGATTTCTGTAACCTCCCTTTCTTTCTCTAGATTTAAAAAAAAAATTATTTTTAAAAATTTTATAGAGGTGGGGTCTTGGTATATTGCTTAAGCTGGTCTTGAACTCCTGGGCTCTAGCGATCCTCCCAAAGTGCTAGGATTACAGGCGTGAGCCACTCTATCCAGCCAACTTTCCCTAGATTTTAATAACCTGGGGACCTGTTGGCTTGGTGACTTGTTCCATGCCTGTAGTGATCACAGGGTCAGTGGTGGACCTGTGGTATGTGTTCAGCTATGTTCTTCAGACCTACTCCCAGCAGGCTCTCCTCTTTAGGCCCCTCTCAATCCTGTGGTATTTGTTTTGCATGATACTGACTTGTATTGGTGGTTGGGTTGCATTGCAAACATTTTTTTTTTTTTTTGAGACAGTTTCACTCTTGTTGCCCAGGCTGGAGTGCAATGGCGCGATCTCGGCTCATGGCAACCTCCGCCTCCTGGGTTCAAGTGATAGTCCTGCCTCAGCCTCCTGAGTCGCTGGGATTACAGGCATGCGCCACCACACCTAGCTAATTTTGTATTTTTAGTAGAGAGGGAGCTTCTCCGTATTGGTCAGGGTGGTCTCGAACTCCTGACCTCAGGTGATCTGCCTGCCTCGGCCTCCCAAAGTGTTGGGATTACAGGTGTGAGCCATCACGCCCAGCTGCAGTGCAAACATTTGTTCAGTTTTAGTGTACAGTGTTTCACCTTCTTAAAATAGACTGAAAGCCCTGACTGTTGTTGGGACAAGTTTTGACCACGGTGGATTCTGGCTGAATGTTGTGGCCTGATTATCCTTTCCTATTTGATTTGGAAGTGGATACTGAGAAGAAATACCTGTTATTCTGTTGTAATTGTGACACCACAACTGTATTCTCTCAAGGGGGAGGGATTTCATTAAAACAGCAAAAGCAGGATGAGAAGAAACTACTCCATATTTGGTGACAGAAAAATTCGGATGGGACTGGGAGGTTGTAAACAGTGGTTAAGAGGTAAGGGCTCTGGAGTTAGGCTAGGTTTGAAGCCTAGCTCTGGTGTGTGTGTGTGTGTGTGTGTGTGTGTGTGTGTGTGTGTGTATGTTTTTTTTTTTTTGAGACAGAGTCTTGCTCTGTCGTCCAGGCTGGAGTGCAGTGGCGTGATGTCAGCTCACTGCGACCTCTGTCTCCCAGGTTCAAGTGATTCTCCTGCCTCAGCCTCCTAAGTAGCTGGGATTACTCAGGCTAATTTTTGCATTTTTAGTAGAACTTGATCTTGGTTTTGAATTCCTAACCTCATGATCCGCCTGCCTTGGCCTCCCAAAGTGTTTGGATTACGGGCATGAGCCACCATACCTGGCCTCTGTTGTGGTTTTGTGACCTGATTCAAGTTTTCTAGTCTAAGGCTTAGATTTAGGTTTTTTCATCTGCAAAAATGGGGCTAATAATAGAACTACTTAGCATAGTTGTGAAGATTAAATGAGCTAGTACATATTAAACCTTCCAAAGCTGTTGGCTCCTGGTGTCTTTGTTGCTACCTAAGTGTTGGACTGAAGGAAACTGGAAAGTGATTTCCATTCATGGTGGTGGATTGTGTGTTAAGGTTCCTTTGCTTCTGGACAAACAGTTCTCTCTAGTTTAGTTTTTTGTACCATCTGCATCTACCTCCATGACTCATTGCTCTGTTACAATAGGAGGCATCTTTGTGTAGGCTGCCTGAGACAAACAGGGACTGTTTCCTTATATTTTGTAGCACTAACGAGAGGGACAACTGTACACATCTTATCTTTTACTTCTGAGTGTTTGTCTAGCAAAATGTCCCGTCTTGGGCTGCCAGCAGAAAGACCTCTGTTGCTTTCATGATTTCTGTGATTAGATCAGGTAACAATTTTGAATGTTACCAGACAATGTGAACTAAAGAAGAGGAAAATCCATTTTGACAGTAAAGAACTCTTGGTACCAAATTGGTAAAGTTGCTTTGCCCTTGGCACCTTGTGCTCACCTCTAACGTAGGACTTACCCCATATAGAGATGGAGTTGGGTAATACGGGACCTGAAGTTTATGCAAGTTCTAGGGATCCTCAAAGAAAAATCATGCAGTTTGCATATTTTGCAAAAACCTGAGCATATTACTAGGGTCTTAAGTGTTAGAATGTAATGTATTGGAAATAAGATAACATTATTCTTCTGTTTAAAATGTTCTTCTGGTTCTATTGCAGTTAGCATAAAATCCAAACTCTTTATATTGGACTGTGAGACTGAGTGATCTGCCTGTTTTCCCCACTGCCCCCTCCCACCAGTCTTTCTTTAACCACATTTCCTGCTGCTCCTTTCTTCCATCACTCTAGTCCTCTTTCACTTCCTCTATGGGATGGTCCATACTCACTGCAGACCTCTGTACATGCTGTTCCCTTTGCCTGGAATGAATCGCCCCTCCTTTGCTAGCTAGGCAGGAAGCAGTCTTCACCTATTTGCCTAAATGTCACTTCCTCTGAGATGCTTATAAACCACTGAATGTGGTCCCTTTTTCTCATGTCATCTGAGCTTTTTTTAATCTTTTTTTTGATATGGAGTTTTGCTATGTTGCCTAGGCTGGTTCTTGAACTCCTGGACTTCAGTGATTCTCCCACCTCAGCCTGTTGAGTAGCTGGGACTATAGGTGGGTACTACCATGCCTGGTACTCACCTGAGCTTTTAATGAGACTTAATCATTGTAATTTTTTACTGAGGTTTTCTTAATATATGTCTTTCCTGTACACTATAAACTTTAAGCATAGCACTGCCTTTTCTTGACTCCCCCCTCTGTAAGTACACCCAAAATAATTCCTGGCACATGATAGGTGTATAGATGTTTGTTGAATCAATGAGTGAATGAAATTTCTAATATCTGCACAATGGATTTAATGAAACTTTAGGTCTTTTCATTTTTCCTTTTCTTTTTCCGTTTATGCTCGTTCCTTATCTCCCCATTTCCTTTTGTTTTACAGTCACCCACTAAACCATTCTAAAGTATTTATATGGTTTTATTTTTATTTTTTGGAGCTACATATGTGTGCCTTTGTTAGCTGGGCCACTACTGAGGGGGATGAAGCGGAAGGAGTGGGTGGTCCCGATGCCCGGCCTGCCGTGCTTCACAGACTTATAGGTGATGGAGAACTCACATAGGTAGTGGCCGATCATCTCTGGCTTGATCTCCACCTGGTTGAAGGTCTTGCGGTTGTAGATGACCACCATGCTGCCCGCCATCAAGGGCAGGAGGATCACATCCTGCAAGCGAGTCTTTACCACTTCCGGCTTCTCCATGGGCGGTGCCTCCTTGGCATTGCACAGGCGCTTTAGCAGTTAACGCTGCTTCCACCTCAGGCCTGGGTTCAGCCGCCGCCGCTGGTGTGCACTGTACAACTGCATCAGCTGCTTTTAGGACATGTGTAGCAGCTGATCTAGGTCCACACCACGGCAGGTGAACTTGCGGAAGTTCCTGTTGTTCTTCTGCTCTACCTCTGCCGTCTTGCCAGATCCTCAGAAAAGACCATTTATGTCGTTTTATAATTTCACCTGTTAGTTTGGTTATGTGTATGCCTTGGGAAGTAGGAGTATGGTTTTGTATGTATCTGCTTAGGATTCTAAAATGCTATAGTGCTAGGAATCTGCATTTCCTAGACAGAATAGAATAGGTTATGTTGAGGTAACAACCACAAAATCTCAGCAATTTAACACACTTTTAGGTCAGTGGAAGCCTCTGTAGATTGGAGTTCTTTAGGGATCCGGGCTGATTGAGGCATCCTCTCTGAAATATACCTACATGAAGAGGGAATCTTGTGAAGAGCCACATTCAGGCTCTTAAAGTTTTGCCAAGAAGTCAGTCTTGTTGTTTTTGCTGCTATTTCTTTGGCCAGAGCAGATCATGTGGCCATGTTGACCTTCAGGGACAGCAGTGACTTTCTTGGAAGAGGGAGAACCAGGAGTATTTGTGTGTGTGTGTTTGTTTGTTTTTCAAATAGGGTTTCACTCCCACTGCCCAGGCTGGAGTACAATGGCGCCATCTCACAGCTCACTGCTACCTCTGCCTCCTGGGCTCAAGTGATTCTCCTGCCTCAGCCTTGTGAGTGGCTGAGACTACAGGTGTGTGCCACCATGCCTCGCTAAGTTTTGATTGTTTTGTAGAGGTGAGGTTTCACCATGTTGCTCAGGCTTGTCTTAAACTCCTGGGCTCCAGCGATCTGCCCACCTCATCCTCCCAATGTGCTGGAATTAGAGGTGTGAGCCACTGTATTGGTGAACCAGGAGTATTTGGACAGAAACAACGACCATCCCTAAATTTTATATCAGTTTCTTTTTTTGAGTCCCAGTTTCGCTCTTGTTGCCCAGGCTGGAGTGCAGTGGTGCGATCTCGGCTCACTGCAACCTCCACCTCCCAGGTTCAAGCAATTCTCCAGCCTCAGCCTCCTGAGTAGCTGGGATTACAGGCATGCACCACCACGCCCGGCTGATTTTGTATTTTTAGTGGAGATGGGGTTTCACTATGTTGGTCAGGCTGGTTTTGAACTTAACCTCAGTTGATACACCTGCCTTGGCCTCCCAAAGTGATGGGATTACGGGCGTGAGCCACCGCACCCAAACTTACTGGTTTTTTTTTTTTTTTTTGAGACAGAGTCCCGCTCTGTTGCCCAGGCTGTGCAGTGGTGTGATCTTGGCTCACTACAGCCTTCATCTCTTGGGTTCAAGTGATCCTCTTGCCTCAGCCTCCTGAGTAGCTGGGACTACAGGTGCGCGCCACCATGCCCAGCTAATTTTTTGTATTTTTAGTAGCGATGGGGTTTCGCCATGTTGGCCAGGCTGGTCTGGAACTCCTGACCTTATGATTTGCCTGCCTTGGCCTCCCGAAGTGCTGGGATTACAGGTGTGAGCCACTGCACCCGGCCTTAGTTTCTTTTCTTTTTAACCAAATTTGTTTTGAGCTCTATTCATGATGCTATGCAATATGTGTCTAGTTCATTATTTCTCTTGGTTGTATAGCAATCATGTGCATCTGCCACATTTTGCTTACTATGTCTCTAGAATTAGACATCTTCGTTGTTTCCCAACCCCTTGCTGCCTCAAACAGTCATGACCATGACCATCCTTGCACATCTTTTTCTCCTTTGGATGTTGTGAGAGAGTTTCCTGTGGAATGTACTCAGAAGTGGGATTGTTGGGTCTTAGGGTACATTGCCTCTACTTCTAGTATAAGGCACATTATTAATCTCTTTCTTTAAATCAACACTGTTAATGCAGTTGCAGTAGAGAACAGGGTACCTCCCAGTATCTCACTTTTTATTTGACCTTGGGCAAGTCCTTTCTACTTTCTGACTCTTAGTTTCCTTATCTGTAAAGTGGAGGTGATGATTGTTTACAAAATCTCCCATGGTAGCCCACGAGGCCCTACCTGATCAGGTCGTTAGTTTTCTTTCAGTGCCCCCTTCATTCATCCATTCTAGCCAGACTGTCCTCTGTGCTTTCGGGTTGTAGGTTGGGCATGTTCTTCTCTTAGAATCTTTGCTTTTGCCATTCCTGCTGCCTGGAAGGCTTATTTCTCAGATACCATATGACTTGCTTCCTCACTTCCTTCCCACCTCTGTTGAAATGTGTCCTCACAGAGACCATCTTTGATCACTCTAATATAGCACTCCATGTCATTCTTTACCTCTTGATTTTGCCCTAGTTTTCTTTGTAGCACTGACCACTAACTGATGTTGCATCGTGTGTAAGTATTTGTCTTCTTCTGCCACCCTAAATGTAAGCTTCAAGATGGTTGGGCTTTGCCTTGTTCATTGCTCAGTGTGTAGAACAGATTCTGGCACATAGAAAATACTCAGTAGGTATCTGTTGATTAAATGATTAACTAGATTCTACCTCAAAGGAATACTTTCAAGATATATAAAATTCTTTGAAGGCTGTAAGGTGCCGAATAACCTTAGGAGGGTTCACTACTTGGCCTTAGCGGTGTCTATGATTTTAGAGTTTCAGCTGTTTCTATGTAACCCTAAAACACTCAGACTTACTGCATTCAGAGTGTAGTACATAGCATCAGCAGTTCTGCTAGGCATGTAAGGAACACGCATCTGTTAGAGTGTGAAGGCCCTTGGGGGAGAAAGGTTGAGATAGGTTGATATGCTTTTTTTGAGTCTCTTAATGGCTCTTTCTGAGATGTGCACCATGATAACTAGGAACTTTTTTTTTTTTTTTTTTTTTTTTTAGAGACAGGCTCTTGCTCAGGCACCCAGGCTGGAGTGCGTTGGTGCTCACTATAACCTTGAACTCCTGGGCTCAGGGAATCCTCCTGCCTCAGCCTCCTGAGTAGCTGGGGCTACAGGCATGTACCACCATGCCTGGCTAATTTTAAAATCATTTTTATTTTTTTAGAGACAGAGTCTTGCTATATTACCCAAGCTGGGCTCAAACTCCTTGCCTCATGCAGTCCTCCCTCCTTGGCCTCCCAAAGTGCTGGGTTTACAGGCATGAGCCACTGTCTGGCTTGATAACTATCTTGGAGGGGTTGAAGTGGTTTCACACTGATTTTGTAGTTTTGAATTTGAGTGCTTCTATTGGGTAGTTGATGTAGTAACTAATACTGGTGCTGTCTTTCAGATAGCTTCTTGTGAAAAAGGCTTGCTTAAGCATGTGTCTTTGGGAAGAACATCTCTGCTGCTGTTACAGCAGATACAGAAATGGCAGATAAATTTTTTTTTTTTTTTTTTTTTGAAATGGAGTCTCACTCTGTCACCAGCCTGGAGTGTAGTGGCATGATCTCAACTCACTGCAACCTCATCCTCCCTGGTTCAAGCGATTATCCTACCTCAGCCTCCTGAGTAGCTGAGATTACAGGCACACACTATCATGCCCAGCTAATTTTTGTGTTTTAAGGAGGTTTCACCATGTTGGCCAGAATGGTCTTGATGTCCTGACCTTGTGATCCGCCCGCCTTGGCCTCCCAAAGTGCTGGGATTACAGGCGTGAGCCACTGTGCCCTGCCAATTCCACTTTCACTTATTTATGCACCTTTGAAAGAAAGGAAGAGGACGCTGTAGTAGAGTACAGTAGTCCTTCCTTATCTGAGTGACATACATTTCAAAACCCCTAGTGGATGCCTGAAACCACAGATAACGATAGTACCAAACTCTGCATATACTATGTTTTTTCCTATGTGGTATATGCTTATGATAAAGTTTAATTTATAAATTAGGCATAGTAAGAGATGAACAATAAATAACTAATAAAAATAGAATAATTATAACAATATATTGTAATAAAAGTTAAATGAATGGGGTTACTCTACTTACCGTGGGTTACTGGAATTCTCTCTCTCTCTTTTTTTTTTTTTTTTTTTTTTGTGACAGTCTTGTTCTGTCACCCAGGCTGGAGTGCAGTACTGCAATCTCCACTTACTGCAACCTCCACCTCCCGGGTTCAGGCAATTCCCCTGCCTCAGACACCCAAGTAGCTGGGATGACAGGCGCGTTCCACCATGCCTGGCTAATTTTTGTATTTTTTTTTAGTAAAGACGGGGTTTCACCATGTTGGCCAGGCTGGTCTTGAACTCCTGACCTCAAGCGATCTGCCAGCCTCAGCCTCCCAAAGTCCTGGGATTACAGGTGTGAGCCACCGTGCCCAGCTGGGTAACTGGAATTGTGAAAGGAAAACTACATTTAAATGGGGACTTCTGTAGCTGTTGGCCCTGCCTTGCCTATCCAGCTTGATTTTCCTCTATTTCCTGGTTCACTTGCTGTGGTCCACTGATTACTTTCTTTACTCTTCTCACTGTACCCCCAGCATACTGCTTCTTACATCTGTCTGGTCTTGCTGACATGGATTTCTTTGTCCGGAATGCCCTCCTCCACTTTCTTGCATTTTATTTTTGTTTTATATTTGCCACTACACTTTAGCTTTGGTGAAAACAGGGACCGTGATTGTCTTGTGCACTGATATTTCTCCATTCTCTACTGTGGTGCCTGGAATAAATATGAATGGTACCCATATATTTTTCTTTTTGTGACGGGGTTTCACTCTTGTTGTCCAGACTGCAGTGCAATGGCGTGATCTCGGCTCACTGCAACCTCTGCCTCCCGGATTCTCCTGCCTCAGTCTTCCAAGTAGCTATGACCACAGGCACACACTACCATGCCCAGCCAATGTTTGTATTTTTAGTAGAGATAGGGTTTTACCATGTTGGCCAGGTTGGTCTCGAACTCCTGACCTCAGGTGATATGTCTGCATTGGCGTCCCAGAGTGCTAGGATTACAGGTGTGAGCCACTGCGTCCTGCCCTAATGGTACCACTTCTTTCGAGATCTAACATAAAGCTCATCTCCCATGTGTGTAGTCTTTTCTGAGCAACTCCATACCATGCCTCAGGTACATCACTCCTCACTTAATTATAACGCTTTTTTTTTTTGAGACAGAGTTTCGCTCTTGTTGCCCAAGCTGAAGTGCAATGGCATGATCTCAGCTCACTGCAACCTCCGCCTCCCGGGTTCAAGCGATTCTCCTGCCTCAGCCTCCAGAGTAGCTGGGATAATAAGTGCATGTCACCACGCGCAGCTATTTTTTTGTATTTTTAGTAGAGACAGGGTTTCGTCGTCATGTTGGCCTTGAACTCCTGACCTAAGGTGATCCACCTCCCTCGGCCTCCAGTGTTGGGATTACAGGCGAGAGCCACTGCTCCAAGCCTATAACACTTCTTAATGGTGTGACCTTGGTCATATCACTTAACCTCAGTGAGCCTAGTTTTTCTCATTAGTAGAGTAAGGCTGATAATAAGAAACCCGTGAGAGAAGTAGGGTAAGAGAGCATCATCTAAAATAATATAGACAAAAGCACTTTATGGGGAGGCAAGAGGGGGAAAAGAAAAAAAAAAGCACTTTATTATCACTGGAATGCTGTCCAAATGGGATGTGTTAATGATGCCAGCTTTTGATTTTCTCCTCCTTAGAAGGCTGAATCGTTCCTTTTGTTCTTAATAACAAATTGTAAATGTTGATACATCATGTTGATTTGGATATTTCATATGCTGCTTGTCCTTCAAATCTAGCCCAAACCTATATCTGATCAAGCCTTGAGACCTAACTTCCTGTTTATAGCAAATACAGGGATAGAGGAATGAGATAATGACACCAAGAGGAAACAATCGGACAAACCTGGGATGTGAAATATTCTCTAAGACAACTGACCTATCTCTTTAAAAGGTCAGCATAGGCCAGGCATGGTGGCTTACGCCTGTAATCCCAGCACTTTGGGAGGCCGAGGTGGGCGGATCATGAGATCAGGAGTTGGAGACCAGCTTGGCCAACATAGTGAAACCCTGTTTCTACTAAAAATACAAAAATTAGCAGGGTATGGTGGCTCGTGCGTGTAGTCCCAGCTACTCAGGAGGCTACTTAAGAGGCTGAGGTGGGAGAATCGCTTGAACCCGGGAGGCAGAGGTTGCAGTGAGCCAAGACCATGCCATTGCACTCCAGCCTGGGTGACAGAGTGAGACTTCCTCTCAAAAAAAAAGTCAGCGTAAGGCTGGGCATGGTAGCACACACCTATAATCCCAGCACTTGGGGAGGCCTGCCAAGTCAGGGGGAGGATTGCTTGAGTCCAAGAGCTAGAGACCAGCCTGGACAACATGGGGAGACCCTTTCTCTACAAAAATACAAAAATTAGCCAGATGTGGTGGCATGTGTGTGTAGTCCCAGCTATTCAGGAGGCTCAGGCGGGAGGATTGCTTGAGCTCAGGAGGCGAGATTGCAGTGAGCCATAATGGTACCACTGCACTCCAGCCTGGGTGAGAGAGTGGGACCCTCTGAAAAGAAAAGATACTATCAAGGTAAAAAAGTGAGAGTGGTGCTGTTAGAATGGGAGACCAAGGAGACATGCAGATCAAATGTACTCTATGGGCTGGGCGCAGTGGCTCACGCCTGTAATCTCAGCACTTTGGGAGGCTGGGGCAGGACGATCACTTGAGCTTGGGAAGTCCAAGCTGCAGTTAGCCATGATTGCACCACTGCATGCCAGTCTAGGTGACAGACTTTTCTTTTTTCTCCAAAAGAAAACACAAAAAGTACTGCATGAACCCCAGTTGTGTACTGGATCAAAAAACGAAACAGTTATAAAATGCATTGTTGGGACATTCGGGGAAATGTGAGTAGAATGTTGCTAATTTTTTTTTTTTTTTGAGACAGAGTCTCACTCTGTCACCCAGGCTGGAGTGTAGTGGTGTGATCTTGGCTTACTGCAACCTCCACCTCCCAGGTTCAAGTGATTCTCATGCCTCAGCCTCCGAGTAGCTGGGATTATAGGCACATGCTACCATGCCCATCTAATTTTTGTATTTTTAGTAGAGACGGGGTTACACCATATTGGGCAGGCTGGTCTTAAACTCCTAACCTCAAGTGATCCACGTGCCTCAGCCTCCCAAAGTTTGGGGATTCCAGGTGTGAGCCACCGTGCTCGGCTGTACTGCTAATTTTTAAAATGTAATGATGGTACAGATATTATGTAGGAGAATTCATATTCATACATAATGTGCAAAACTTACCCTGAAATGGTTCAGTAAGAAAACCCAAACATACACAAACAGTGGATAAAGCAAATGGAGCAGAATGTTCACAGTTCTTTTGTTTAGTTAGAGTTTCACTTTTATTCTTTCAGCTTTTCTGTATGTTTGAAAAAATTTATAATAAAAAAGTACCCAAACAGCAAAACTCATTCCAAGTCTTATGTACTTTAATGCCAACTAATATTTGCTCTCTCCCATCCCTGGATCCCTTTGTGCTGCTTGTCTTCATTTTATGATAAGTATCATATTAAATGCAATCTGCCCCCATCTTTTTTTTGTGTGTGTGATAGGGTCTCGTTCGCTCTATGTCCAGGCTGCAGTGCAGTTGTGTGATCATGGCTCATTGTAGCTTTGACCTCCCAGGCTCAAGCGATCTCTCTCCGCACCCCAGCTCCCCAGTGGCTGGGACACACAGGCGTGTGCCAATATGCCCAGCTGTTTTTGTGTTTAATTTTTGATTCAGGGGGTAAATGTGCAGGTTTGTTACATCAGTACGTTGCATGATGCTGAGGTTTGGGGTTGTTGCATAAGTATTATATTACTGTATAATGTTTTATTCACTAAATCTACTTTATGAATCTTTTTCTTATTAGGAAACATACTTGTTTCAACCCCTAGATGTAACAGCATTGCTGATTTGATATATCATTTTTGGTAGATTTGAGAAAACCAAGACAAGCTTAAAGAAACAAACTAGCGGCCAGGTGCGGTGGCTCACACTTATAATCCCAGCACTTTGGGAGGCCGAGGCGGGCAGATCATGAATTCAAGACCAGACTGGCCAACATGGTGAAACCCTGTCTCTACTAAAAAAAGTACAAAAATTAGGGAGGGAGAGAACAAGGGGGTCAACTAAGGAGACAGAAACACCAAATCTCCAAACTGGAAAAAAAAAAAATACAAAAATCAGCTGGGCATGGTGGCTCGTGCCTGTAATCCCAGCTACTTGGGAGGCTGAGGTAGGAGAGTTGCTTGAACCAAGACCAGGGAGGCGGAGGTTGCAGTGAGATGAGATTGTGCCACTGCATTCCAGCTTGGGCTACAGAGTGAGACTCCATCTCAAAAAAAAAAAAAAAAGAAAAACCAGCAAAAAAATCCTTTTCTGCTTCCTTTTTTATTTTTATTTTATTCTTTTTTTTTTTTTTCTCAGCTGAATGGCTTACGATTAGGAGTACACCTTTTTATTTATTTATTTTTTAAATGTGGGGTCTTACTATGTTGCCCAGGCTGGTCTCAGACTCCTTGGCTCAAGCTATCTACCTGCCTCAACCTCCTAAAGTGCTGAGATTAGAGATGTAAGCCACTGTGCCCAGCCACTTTTTCTTTTTTTCTTAGTTCCCTCTTCGGAACCTTTTTGCTAGCATTTCTCTATGTGGATGGTAGTTATTTCCACTGCATCCCCATGAAGATTCAGGCAGTGATGAATCTTTCTGACACATCGAGAAAACAAATTCAGAGAACACAGATACTAGAGGCAAAATGAGGCAAACCTGAGAAGAAAGCGTATGGTCCCAGTTTTGTTTCTGTTGTTCACTTCCAGAAACTGCAAGTTTTGAAAAATTGTCCTGGTGTCTTACAGCAACTTGATTGTATTTTTAATTCATGTCCTGTGCCCTTGTTTTGTTGCTCAGAAGCCCAAGAGAGCTGTTTAGAGGCTCACATACCTGTTTGCTAAGTTTTCTTCTCCCAAGATGAAGAGTGTTTTGTTTTGAAATAGCAGGTGTTTTCTGAATCCCATGAAGGGCCAACTGCTACAAATGCTGATCCTGCCTCTGATTTCTTTGTGTATCTCTCAGGGGCATCCTGCTCTGATGTCAGGAAGGGAGTCAGGTTAAGAAGAGGTTACCTGGAGGTTGAAGAAAAAATGGACAAGGTAGAATGACCTTGAATGCCTCCCTTTGAATAATTGCCTGCTTAAGGACAGTGCTTTAAAATTTTTGAATTTATGAATACCTTCTAAAGAAAAAACCTATAGACGTTAAATTCTCCAGTTTAACTTTGTTTATTCCATTATATACATTTTTGGATAGTTGAGATCAGTTGATTTTTCCCCGAGGACATAATCCTCATCCTTGTCATTTTTATTAGTTGAAGAGTAGGGTTTGATAGGATCTGGCCATGCAGATGACACTTTGTTGATTATTAGGTGGCTTCCAGATTTTTATTATTTAATGATAGGCTTGTAAATGTTTTTGAGTCCGTTTATTTTGTTTTGCTTTTAGATAAATTCATCCACCAGATCAGAGGCAATGGACCATGCTACTGCTGTTGTTACATATTAACAGAGTATGTTCCAAAAAAAGATTGAACCAATTTACAATGTATATTTCAACTTTTTCCTGAAGCCTCAGGACTTTTTTTTTTTTTTTTCCTAGTTTAGTGGTTTTTGATAGCTTAATAGGCAATATAAGGTCTCCTTTAAAGGTCAATTTGCTTCCCTTTAATTTTTATATTTTTGAAATGGGTTATTGCATCAATTCAGTTTAAACTAATATTTATTGAATACTTACTGAATGTAAATCACTATTCTGGGAGCTGTAGGTAGGTGATTCAAAGATGAGTAAGATTATCACTGCCTCCAAGGATCTTAAAATCTAATATGGGAATGTAGGGGGAGATTTTAGGAGCGCAAGAAAGAGGAAACAATGGCTGCTGAGTAAGAAAAGTTCCACAGAAAAGTTACAAAGCAAGCACTGTCGGAGCTTGGTCCGAGAAGGGAGCATGCGCATCCAAGAGGGGAGATGAGGAGAGCCTTCACGGAGGAGATGACATTTGAACTGCATCTTGAAGGATGGCTAGGATTCCACGGGAATGGGGGGGGCGGCGGTGGTGGCAGGAAGAGAGTGCAGGATGAGCAACTTCACACAAGTGGGAAAGCCTGGGATGTGTAGAGGAGCCAGCAAGTAGTTCAGTGTGACGGGTGCATCCGTGCGGGTTGAAGGAAATGAAGCTGGAGAGGTAGGCTGAGGTGTTTTGTGGTTGAACATTTTGAAAAGTCACCTGCACATTTTTCTTCCTTTCTGATCATTTAAAATATTTCTAAGTAGTTTTTCTATGCTTTATATTTTGAAGTTTTATAAGTGATGTGGTTACATTGTTCCATTGTGTTTTATGTATTAAGAAAAAATATTTCATTTTTGAATCTTCAAAAGCATGTTTTTTGAATGGGCAGTATGTATAGCATACTTTTCATTAGCAGTTTGACATCTATCGTCTCTCGTCTCTCCACAACTAGCAGGAGTACGTGGCTTCATTTTCTTCTAGCCTTTTCTTTCCCTTATGTGGTTAACTCTTTTTCCCATGTGGAATTAATATGTTTGGTGTGAGGCGAATGTCTTAATTTTTCTTCACAGTGAATTCTAGTATCTTACTGGAGTTTACTAAATGTGATGCATTTATCCGTATGTTGTACTTTGAAGTTTACCATGGTCTTTATGATATTTTTATCTACTTCTAAAACTTTTTAACCCAGTCTTATGTAGTTTTGATAGTCATGCATATTTTTAAATTTGGTAGGGTTAAGGAAATCTTCAGCAATTTTCATGGGCTATCTTTCCATTTATTCATGTGTTCCTCTTTCTCCTGTTAGAGTATTATAGTTTCTTTTCAATAATTCTCTTGTGTCCTGAGTTAATACTTCAAATACATAACAGTCTGATTCTGTTGTTATTGAACATTTTTAAGTTTGTATTTTCCATCTCGACTATGGTTTGTTTTGTATGAACTGGTTATATCCTGTAGCTTTGTTAAATTCACTTATTCTATCTAGTAACATTTTTTGATTGAATATATATGCATTTGTAAATTTACTAGTGTCATCTGCAAAACAACTTTTTCTTTTCAATATGTTAGATATTTTATAGTTATCTAATCTTGCATTGCTCTCAGTAGCAGTTCTTGTGTCTCAGGGAACACTATTAAGTGTTAACAAGGTTTCCCAAGGACCTTCTGGGCCAGGGACTTTTCTGTTCTTTGCAAGGAGCTGTGAAAGAAGGAAGCAGCTGCCCAGATTTATAGAAGTAGAGCCTATTACGGCTGGATGGGACCTAACAGATCCTCTAGACCTCGGCCTTCTTCATTTGAGAGATGAGGAAACCAGACCTAGAGAGGTGTGAATATGCCAGAGTTCACACTGCTGCAGTGGAAGGAGGTGGTTGAGCTTTTACTCTTATTTTCTTATGGTACATATTACATACAGTACATGTTTTCATTTGGGAGAGTTACTTGGTTTGACAATTTCCCAAGTTTACCCAACATTGAATTTTAGTAACTATGCAATATCCTTAAAAAAATTACTTTCAAGTAATTATCTGAAGCTCTGGAAAAGGTTAGCCCTGTGTATCATCACTGTCCTAGGTAGTTGAGGGAAAAGAGAATGAAAGTTGTGGGGCTGGGCCTGGGACAGGGAGGAAAGGGTATTTTAGTCCTTGATCCTTAGTAGGAGGGCCTATTTTTAAGCTTCATAATGTCAGTTTTAAAAGCAGTGGTTTTCAAAATAACCGCAGACGAAAGTCCCCTTCAAATGGATGCCTTTCTGGAATTGACCTATTTTGAGTTTAGCTGTTACCAGAAGGGTTCAGAATTTCGAATGCTCTTAAATGCATTTACTTTTCAGACAAAGTGGAAATTGAGTGCATAATCCACGTGGGCTCCAGATTCAGGTTAAATTTAGAAATTTGGAGAGTTGTGGAGAGAAGAAATGAGTAATTAGTCAATCGTTGTTCTTACAGGTTTGTCTGAATCCAGGTTAATTATGTTTCCTTCTTTATTAAATAATAATTTGTATATCCAGGTTAGTTTTACAAATTAGATCAGACCCTCACCACATTTGAGAGTTGAATCAGAGTCAGAATGATTTGTCCCCTTTGCTGCTTTCATACCACCCTTTAAAACAGTCCTTAAGAATGTCCTTATGTCAGGGAGGGGAGGCCTCATAAATTTTAGCAAAAATTCCAAGCTCACTGTAAACCTTTTGTTTAATGATTTACTCAAATCCAGGTAGTAATCCTACCAAAATGCCAGCCTGTATTTCAGCTCCTCTTTCTTGGAGTCTTTGGGATGGTGAGAAAACAGGAAGAAGAGAGCTGTTTAACATTCCAATAATTATTAGTAATAGGAAATTTATCCTGTCTACTGATAAAACTTGGTCATTGGAGCCAAGGAAAGGTACCATTCATTCACTAAAGGAAAGACCAGTAGATAGCCAGGCATAGTGGCACGTGTCTGTAGTCCCAGCTACTCTGGGGGCTGAGGCAGGAGAATCACTTGAACCTGGGAGGCGGGGGTTGCAGTGACTAGAGATTGTGCCACTGCACTCCAGCCTGGGCAACAGAGTGAGTGAGACTCTGTCTCAGAAAAAAACAAGACAAACAGAAAACAGTGGAACATTGGGCTAAGCTCTTAATACATTATATTTAATATTTAATATTTAATGGAATACTTCTAAAAACATGGTCTCTTTTGCTTTGTTTTATTTTGGTAACTAAATGAATGCTAGGTTAGCCATAAATGTAGCTTGCTGCATTTCTATTTCTTGTGTTCTAAATCACTGAATAATTTTAAAAAAAGTAGTTCCAAAGCATTTCCAATTAAAAAGGAAGCCATAACATATTTATTAGGAGAAGTCAAGGGGAGAGGTGGTGAGGAAAGTACCAGAAACTATCAACAGGTGTTTTGGTTACAGTGAACAAAGAGTCAGCTTGATATGCAGTCCCTGGGAAGAGTTTGTAAATTCCTGAAGGAGGGTGAGAGCTGGAGGGGACACAGTGAGCGGAAATGGTGAGCGGAAATCAGTGGTTCCTGAGGCACAGAGGACTTGGGTTACCGGAGGCTTGCCCCCTGCTGAGGACCTGGAACAATTCCTGAGCAAGTTGCTTTCTTGATAGACAAGGATGCATCTGTAGGACCACTGCTGTTAATCTGTGGGGCAATAAGAATGGATTCTAATGCTGGAAAGAGAGCAGGAGGAAGTGAAGACATGGAACTTTTATCCCTAGAGGATATCATAACTGGAAAAATAACTACCATTTATGAAGGCCTACCTGGTCTCTTTGCATTCATTATCTTGAATTTGCACTACAATTCTGCAAGAAAGGTCATAGTATTCTATTTTACAAATAAGGAAAATGAAGCTCAGGGAAGTTAAGGAATTTTATAAGGTTGCACAACTAGTAAGTGGAGGGGCTAAGTTTAGACCCAGGTCTGTTCTACTCTAATATGCCTGCTTTTTCCACATGGCCCTCTCAAGGCTGTGTAAAATGCCAGAGGTCTTTCTGGAGCTGCACTTCCCAAAACTGCTAAATTTAAATTAATTTAAATTAAAGTTGAAAAATCAGTTCCTAAGTTGCACTACCCACATTTCAAGGGCCCAGTGACCACATGTGGCTAGTGGCTACTATATTGGACAGCACCAGTTAGAATTTTTTCATCTTTGCAGAAAGTTCTATTAGTGCTAGTCTAGAGGTCATTCAGTTTTGCCCCTTTATTTGATTTTTTTCCCCCTTTTATGTTGCAAAGGAGAAAATGAGAGACAAAGAAAAGAAGTAACATACTCAGCATCGAACATCTAATTAATCTGGTTTTTTGGACTGGCTGTCTGTTAGATTTTCCCATGGCCCACATTCTTCCCTTAAAAAAAAATTAATGGAAATGTGGGAAATGAAGTGACTCCCCTACTCTCCGAGCTTTGCCTGGACTTTAAACTAGATTCTTTCTCCTAAAGAATCCTTCATTTTCCCAGGTTCAAAGGGCATGTCCGGATTAGTTTCCCCTAAGGAAATGAAAGATGTTTGTTGGAAAGGAATTCCATTCTTAATGTATGAAATAGCACTTGGATTCCCTCTGGTTCTTTCTCTGACTTCCTACCAAGTGCTTTGTAATTGAACTTGCAGCTGCTAACCATTTGTCTTCCAAAGGAGACCAACTTCAAAACAGTTTAGATGACAGAGGGATGTATGCTTTGAATGCAAGCAGCTGTCTGTTACTTGCTATTGATTCAAATGGCATTTGTGTTAGGATCAAATAGATTTAGATTGTGACCAAAATTACAATATGATTTAAAAAAAATTTTTTTTTTTTTTTATTAAGACAGGGTTTCACCATCTTGGCCAGGCTGGTCTTGAACTCCTGACCTCAGGTGATCTGCCCACCTCAGCCTCCCAAAGTGCTGAGATTACAGGCGTGAGCCACCACGCCTGGCCAACAAGATTTCTAACTTGTATGTTAAGACGTGTTAACAGTCATTGAACTGATATTTAGTGTATAACACATGCACACCAGGCACTGGGTTGCAAGGTGAACTAAAGGGACTTTTGTTGAAATGGAAAAAGATGTTGATGTTATGGACAAGTGGAATGCAGTTTAAATTCCTGTCTAAATTATATTGCTGGTATTTGCCATTGATGTAGCTTCCTATTTAGCCTTGAAATTCAGTAAAAGCCTCCGTGTGGATCATAGCTCTGAAGTAAAGTGAGGAGTCATGTTCAAATGTCCTTTTAGTAGATGCTATTAAAAGGCATTTAAATTATATACTCCAGTGTCTAAATGACAGTCTAAAGTGTATGTGTGTTTGGAGGATGGGCAAGTGGGAGCAAAAGGAGGCATTGTGCTGGGGTGATTGATATTTTTAGGAAGCCTAAATGTAATGTTTGATTTCAGTATAACTAACAGCCTCATGGTTGAGAAAAGTTGTCTATCAAAAACAGAGAAATTGAGGTTTTGGTTTCTTCTTAAATAAATGTTCTTGGGTGTTACATAGAACCCTTTTTCTGAGAAAAAAAAATGTTCAAGTCATGTGCATGAGTATGCTCAGAGAGATTAAAAATGGAGAGAAATTGAAATGGTGGCAAGGTATCCAGGAAAGTGCCTGTTTTCCCTGAGAGTGCAAGGGCAGGAGTGGAAAGGACTTTAAAGATGGTGGCAACAGCTAGAAGGGGTCCCTAGGAGCTTTGACACCTGGATTTTAAAAATTTAATTTAATTAATTTATTTTTTCTATTTTTCATCCCCTTTTCAATATCCATTGCTCACATATTTTTTATTTTAGTTTTTTAGAGACAGGAATTTTCCATGCTAGTCAGGCTGGTCTCGAATCCCCGACCTCAGGTGGTCCGCCTGCCTTGGCCTCCCAAAGTGTTGGGATTACAGGCGTGAACCACCGCGCCTGGCCGACAGCTGGCTTTTCTAACTGCCCAACATCACAGGGTTGGGGAGCAGAGCATCTGGAGGACTCTATGTATTTTGTAGTATAGGGTCTAACTTCTAGAAAGTTGGAAATAGGCTTCTGAGAGTTTTGGAGTCAAGAGGCCTGAATGCAGGATGGTCAGAGGAAGATGCCTATTCCTCTCAGAGTGGTGCTGGTTTTGGGGGCCAGCAGTGCAGTGAAAAGCCCAATTTCCCTGTCTGATTTTGAATGTTTCTACCCCCTCAAGCGTTTCATTTGAATCCAGAGACTAACCACTCTTCTAGAGGGTCTAAGAGTCTTCAGGCTTCAGAATTTTTAGGCTGTGGTGCTTTGGAATAACCGTGCCTTGTGTAGAATAAAAGTGTGAGATCTGAGTTCTTTTCCTGGTGAACCTGCTAAGTCACTGCGTGACTAACTCTGTGCCTTAGGTTTTTTTCTCTGCAAAGTGAGGGTGATGGTAATGGCTTCCTACCTTTCAGGGTTTGTATATGAGCTTCACATGGTTTCATGGGTTACCACTCAGCGTACTTTCAAGCTCCAAGTAAATAGTAAGAAGATTATATTTTATTTTTAAAAGGAATCTTTGATGTCTTCTGTTGTAATCTTATTTTGAATCCAGGGCTACAAAGAAGGGTTAAGGCTAGACATGGCTCATGCCTATAGTTCCAGCTACTTAGAAAGCTGAGGCAGGAGGATTACTTGAGCCCAGAAGGTTGGGGCTGCAGCGAGCTATGGTTGTGCCACTACACCTGAGCCTGGGCATCAGAGAAAGAAGACCCTGTCTCTTAAAAACAAAACAAAAGAAAATAAAAACCAAAGGAAGGTTAAGAGAAGTTGGCTGTGTCACACAGTAGGTTCTATTTGGAATTTTGTGACTTTTGAGTAACATAACCTAAAGGCTGTGTTGCACAATGGAAAGGCTTTGTAGCTAGCAGACTTGAGTTTGAATTCTAACCCTGCCTTATTATGTCTGTGGTCTTGTGCAAGTGCTTTTACACCCTTGAGTCTGGTCCCACATCTGTAAAATGGACATAACAACACTTAACCAACAGAAAGGATTCATAGGCACTCTATGTGGAAACTGCTTTTTGTGATTAACAAGACTAACGGTAACAGCCACCATTAGATCCCCAGTGCAGGATGCCTTACTTTCTATCAGGTAAGGAGAGAAAATTCTCGGCTCCCAAAGAACTTCCAGTAACAGGCTCTTCAGCTGCTCTTTATCCAACAGACTTAGAATAGAGACAACACCGGGCATACTTGCAATTTTTTAGGATGTGCAGGAAGCAAAAGAATTATTTTCAGTGAAACAGGAGTCTGTAAAAGGTGCCTTAGGAAACAACTGCCACACAGTACATCCCAATATAGACTCCTCCCAGCTTCTCTAGGGCAGCCATCTGCCTGACAGGCCCCACCCAGGAAGCCCAGCTTTCTTCTCCCAAGAGTTTAAGGAGGATTTCCTGATGTGTGTATGTGTGTGTGTATGGTTGTGTTCGGGGGGTGGGGGAGTCAAGAAGGGTGTTATTTGGGATGGGTAGTCACTGACTTTCGGTGGCATAACTGGAAGGCAACACTCCCTTCCTGTGGCTGAAGCTAGATATTGGGGTTCTGCTCATGGTTCATCCAGACATCTTCCTCATTGGGTCTTGGCCTCTGCTCATACTGTGTCTTCTACCGAGGACCCTTCTCCACCTCCAATATACGTATGTTGAAATCTTCATCTTACGTCAAAGCTCAACTTGGAGGTCATGTTTTTTGTAAATCCGTCACAGACCTCTCCTCCACCCCATTCGGGCAGCAGTCATCTGCTCCACTCTCCGGAGCACTCTGTACATATTCCATCACACTTCGGTTACTTATGTAATTAGTCAGCAGAAGATATTCCTCTCCAAAGGGTAAGGCTCTACTAACCCCTGTGAAGCCTGGCTGAGAGTTTATGAGGGGTCATTCTTTTCACTTTATAATTTCTTGGCACAGGATGGTCACAGTGTTGGTGGTAACTCTAGCATCTCTTCTGGGAGGCTCTGTATGTTCTTCATTGTTCATACATCCATTTATTTCTTCACTGAGCCACATGAGGCATGTGGGATGTATGTTATCTCTGCTTGATACATCAGGAAACTGATTCTGGTTAAAGGTCTTGTGCATGCCATACAGGTAGCTAAGAGTGCCTATAGTTCTTTGTACTACCTTTTCAGTCAACAGTCCCATCCCAGCCCAAAAGAGGAAACATTTGGGAAGCATATACTGGTTGTGACATCTTCCCTATTCTGTGGCGTTCTCTTAGCCTTATGCCTGGCACAGAGGAAGGCTCTGGGAATGTTTGGGCCGGATGGATCTGGGAGCCTGTTTTGCATGCCGAGCTGCATACTTATCCCTAACAAATGCTCGTTTCCTTGATAGATATGTGACATGGGTTCCTGAATTTACATGGCACCTGGTGGCTTCTCACACTCCCCCGCCACGCCTCTGGGGACTAGGATGGGACAGATGGCCATAGACAGGATTCTCAGCTCTGCAAATCACATTTGGGAAAAAGTTAAGTTTGAGCAATAACACAATTTTGGTAACATGGTTTCATGCTGCTGGTAAATTCTTTAACACTTTCTGGATAAATCACACTTCATCAGAACTCACTTAGGAACAGAGTTTAATTTCACTGTAGGTGGCTGTGATTCCCACCCACCAGTCCTCCCACCCCCGCTAATATATCTAGGCTGATAAGGTGAATGCTTTGCTGAGCCAGGCTATTTCTGGGCCCAGGATAGAATTACATTATGTTATTTATTTTTATTTTTATTTTTTCTGTATATTTTTCAATTACAGACCCTTTGAAAGAATATTTATATTATGGTAAGCATCTGTTTCCCCACCAGCACCTTTAATTCCTTCTCCCCAGAGTATAACCACTTGTCCTTAAAATGACAGAGGTGGAAAATATCTTGATAGTGCGTCCTCCTGTATGTATATATGAAGAGGTTGAGGCCCAGAGAGACTGGGCAGCCTACTTGGTTGTCAGATGGCTGGTCAAGACCTGCATTTGGATCTGTCGACTTCTCTCCTGTGAAGGGCCCTTATTTTTTGCCCTGCCCTACTGCTTACCCTTGTCTTCTGTCTTACAACTAGGGGAGAGTCTATGGCATGTTCAGTTCGAAATGAATAAAAAAGTAAATACTTGCTCATTGTTAAAGGATCCCAACACACAGAGAACTAATTTCCTGTTAACCCTTACATTTTCTCTTGACATATCTTTGGTAAGGACCATTAAAGGCTTGACAGATTTCTGTACAGTGACATGCAGCCCTAGGGGTTAACTCTGTGTGGGTTTGAGTGATAGGATTTAACTCTTAGGAAAAAGGGGAAAAAAGAAAGAAGATCAATAAGTGTCTGAAATAATACAGTTGTGTCTTTTGGCTCTAAATATCACCATATTTTGATGTTTCAAATATGTCAGACCTAAAGGTAGGTATAACCTCAAGGTAGGTATCCAGACTGCTGAAGAGTATTTTTTTTATTTTTATTTTTTTATTTTTTTTAAGAGACAGGGTCTCGCTGTGTTGCCCAGGCTGGAGTGCAGTGGCTGTTCACAGGCGTGATCCCACTACTGATCAGCACGGGAGTTTTGACCTGCTCCGTTTCCGACCTGGGCCGGTCGGAACCTGGTGCCGGTCGGAACCGACCTGGGCCAGTTAGGCAACCTGGTGGTCCTCTGCTCCCAGGAGGTCACCGTATTGATGCTGAACTTAGTGCGGACACCCAATTGGCATAGCGCACTACA
Organism: Cacajao melanocephalus; assembly: GCA_963573385.1. Taxonomy (NCBI): domain Eukaryota; kingdom Metazoa; phylum Chordata; class Mammalia; order Primates; family Pitheciidae; genus Cacajao; species Cacajao melanocephalus. The sequence continues at coordinate 1,536 of CAUYLG010000234.1, read as the reverse complement.
GCCCAGAACTCCTGGGCTCAAGTGATCCTCCCACCTCAGCCTTCTGAGTAGCTGGGACTATGGGCACGGACCACCGCGCCCGGCTGCTGAAGATTATTAAAATGTAACAATAGGTCCAAGTCTGGAACTTGAAAAAATTTCTCATTTGTCAAAGAAGTTCCAGGATTCTACATTCTCTTGCTAATAAATTTGGGGAGCCTTGGGAGCTCAGCAACTGGTGTGCCATCCACAGGTTTGTGGTCTTCTCTTGTCTGGGTAGGTCTAAGTGGGAACTTTTGGGAGGGACATGCAGTCTAGTGAGACTGTATACATGAACTACTCAGGAGACAGATCACTTGACAGGGATGTAGCAATCTTCATACATATCTGTTCTGCTTCGCCAGCTACATGGTAAGCTTCTGCGGTTGAAGAGTTCAGCCTTCATCTCTCGCCCAGGCCTGCCATGTACTAGTTGATCAGTAAATGTGAAATGAATGAAAACCAGTGTTAGCTTACAGAGCTTCTGTGGGACAGAAGCTTTGCTCAGTTGAGTTTTCATCAATATCAAATGCAATGTTATGTGCATTGAATTTCTTGGTAATTATTCTTGAGTCTTTTTTTTTTTGTCCTTTTTGATTGATTAAGCAATGCTGGACTGGTTGGAGCCCCCAGATGTGACCAAGAGATGTGACTCCTGCCTGGGCTGTGGGTAGAGTGCTTTATATGGGGCCTGGCATGAAGTAAGTTGGGAGTATTATCTGGTCTACTAGAGTTTAGTTACCAGGTTGTAAATGACTATGGTGGGTATGGATGTCATGAATATACTAATGGTCTGAGGGTCTGAAAGAGTTAAAGCTCCTCTCAGAATAGCCCAGGCAGCTCCCAGGAAGTAGCTTCTGAGGCAGGATGTGGCAAACCAGTGGGTAAATGAGAGCCTGTCCCCTTTGGAAGAAAAGGAAGTAGGTGGGGAGAACTGAAGAGGAAGAGCTTGGTAGACAAATCTTTTTATCTGCTTCTTTTTTAAATGCCAGACAGACCCTGCAGATTTCTGACCCAAAGTGACCAAAGTCCTAAGAACGACAGTAATACTGGTTTTGCTGTCTAAATAACTCAAGTTTAAGATCCACTAGAATGTTGTTTCAATAGATTTTGTTTTCTAATTTTGATCATTGGTGTATTCTTTAGTGCAGTTTCAAGATTCACAGTGAATGTGGTGTCATCCAAAATCACATTCTTTTCTAACCAAGAATAAGTCATAAGAAAAGATAAATATATATTTTAGAAAAGTACCTCTTTAATGTGTTTACCTATTTATCCATTTTAAAACACATTCCCATCCATTCTCTGTCCAGGTGCTCATAACAGTCCCTTGTGATACAGGACAAGAGTGTGCCTCCATTTTTTTTTTTATTTTTATTTTTTTATTTTTTTTTATTTTTTGAAAGAAAGGAAAAGAGAGGAAAGAAAGTGAGAGTGAAAGAAAGAAAAAAAAAGAATGTACGAGAGAAAGAAAGAGGAAGAAAAAGAGGGAGAGAGAACAGGATTCTTGTTCTACTG